>JAHWFP010038879.1:40495-58232 GCA_023313725.1 Lithobius niger
GGTATGATGGATGTGATTGTAAATAGATGTTGAACAATGTCGGTATGATCGAAGTGATTATAAATAGATGTTGAAAAATGTCGGTATGATAGATGTGATTGTAAGTAGATGTTGAACAATGTCGGTACGATGGATGTGATTGTAAATAGATGTTGAAAAATGTCGGTATGATGGATGTGATTGTAAATAAATGTTGAACAATGTTCGTATGATCGAAGTGATTGTATATAGATGTTGAAAAATGTCGGTACGATGGATGTGATTGTAAATAGATGTTGAAAAATTTCGGCTTGACTAATGTGACTAATGTGAATAGAAATACATGTTGAAAACGTCGGTTGATGTGATTGTAAACAGATGTTGTAAAATGTCGGTATGATTAATGTGATTGTATATACATGTTGAAAATGTTGGTTGATGTGATTGTAAACAGATGTTGCACCTAGTTTGGGTTAAAAGGAAGATATTCACCAAATAACATAACTTCGGTCCTGCTTTGGCAGGACGAAAGATGGTTTTCCTATTTTTTTGCTGTTTTGTAAGCGAAAATTGGTTTCTCTTACTAATAAAAAATTAACTTTTCGTTTGTTTCATTGCATTGGACTAGCTTAACTTTGGCATGTTGATTTTAGTTTATTTTGTAATGTAGCTTAATTACTATTTTCTATGTGCCATGAAAATATCCGTACCTGATATTGAGCATTCTCCTTCTGCATATGCTGTGTAATCTAGAGATTAAAGTTCTTGATCCGTCCTGGTGCTGCTACCATCTGCACATGTGCAGCCTCTGGATATACAAGCTCATACGTCGGATGTTGCTTCGTCTTTTCTTCTCTACGTTTCGCCCTGTTCGGACGTGTTGTGCGTCTAACCCAATCTGCTCAATGGTCGCCTGATACCTCGCGACCCACTACCTAGAATGGTTACTCCGTCACCTCCTGCGGTCAAATGACCCGCCATTACCAGATTTTTCAGCATTGGCTGTAACCTGCCCGCGGTCGCCAGGGTCGGTTACTTCTCGCCTACGATTCTGCTTCTTGGCCCATCTCAATCCAGTCCCTTGGTGACTGCCGGTTCTATTCCTTGTGGCCAGCCCCGTCCGGTCCCTTCAGGAAGACCTTTTCCGGGCCAAGGTGGCTTACGTCCGCCTGAAACTGCAAGTCAACCCTCGCCGTGCGGAGAACAAGCGAGCGCTGTTTCATCCGGTAGACGGTCCCATTGACCTTTCTTTCCGGTCGTCTCGTCGATCGATCACGTCGCAATTCTTATCAATCGAACACAATAGTGTACCCCTCTCCAAGGAAAGAGTTCATGAACTTATGAACAATGCATTGTGTTCTTTCCACCACGATCTATCGGTTTCACCAGCAGTCCCAGCCCGGAGTCGCTTTATGGATGACTGGGTCACCTCAACAGCTAAGATGATTATTCTGTTGCCCGCGGCCATGGCTGGTACTTCCCGTCAACAAGAACAGTCGGCCTCACATTCAGTCCCTCGACCGTCTCGTCCACTACCTTCGGTCGACACTGATACGCCAGGTTTTGTACTATACGAACTGCTAATGCCTTCGTTCGACTCCATCGACACAACTTCTTGACATGCTCACTTCGACCATCCGGTCAAACCGGATCCTTCTGAGATCCCCTGCCGGATCTTCTGAAGGTAGTCGAAGATGTCATCCCGGAATGCTTCCCATATAAACCTTCGTCACAAGCGCCCGTGCCCTGCAAGAACCACGGTCTCTCCATGGGTCTCGGTTTTGGACTTCGCGACCAGCTACCTCGGCAAAACCCGGTCCTTGGTCAATCCATGACGCTACTTATTACCATTTTTCGAGCAGGCGGAATCTTCTTAAGCAATGGGGCACCATTGGAATTGCATAAGGATCCCCCACCACCGCGACCGGATCGCAAACTTTTCTTCTTTCCTCCCACTGGGGATGGCGCTGCTAACAAACGCAATTTTGAAACATACCCTCAGTCGAAGTTTCTCACTGCAGATGTTAAGATGGACTTTGGTACCTCTCTCTAGTTACCTCGACGTGCCTCGGCCCCCACCTTTATCCTTCACAACAACGATCGTCTCCTGCGGCTCTGTCTCCGAGCGGCCTCTCAAGCGGACTTCCTCAACACAGCCGCCAAAGCTTTGTGCGAGAAGCTTTCTATGGACCATTCTCCAGACGAAACCAGAGAACTGGCCTCTCTCATCGACCAGGTGCTTTGCAAGGCCTGTTTTTCACTATGAACTGGTTCACCCCAGCGCTTTTCAATTCTACGCTCATACTTCGTGATGTCGTCCTCAACATGGCCCCCAACCTTCATGACTCCACTCGGCATGTGCTCCGTAATCAACCAGTTCAAGCTTGCCCCTCACTTGGATATAACACGCAAGCCGAAGCCAACCAGGTCTAAAACCCTTCGGTAACATTGTCTGATAGAATTCCAGGCTACAACTGAACCCAAAGATGACTGGGTTACACCACTGTTTCGACCAGACGCCCATCTTCCCTCTCCACCTCGACGAGCACGGTTGCCCTTTCCGAACAAGAGCCAGAGGTGCGAATGCGCTCACCCCTACAGCCGTAACTCGACACTCCCCCGGACCACGACAACAGTCTCGGTCCTCCCATTTACAATTACTCTTTGCCTCTGCTGGTGGGAGGCCGTCTACAGTTCTTTCCTCCTATTTGGCAAGAAATAACGTCCGACCAATCAGTGCTCCCCATTGTCTCTCATGGTCTCCTGTCATCCTTCCACTAGTCGCCTCGGTTACAGTCTCTACCTTAGGCCGAGGCGACAACACCATCCGCCTTTCTGACGGCAGAAATCTCCGCTCTTCTAGCAAAAGATGCTAGCTGCTCCCAATCTGGAGCAGCCCGGGTTCTACAATCACATTTTTCTGTGCCCCAAAAAAACAGGGGACCTAAGACCATCTTCAATCTTCGTCTGTTAAAACCTATTTATTAAGAACCCTCATTTCAGATGGCGAACGTCGAAACCATTCGGCACTCGCTCCTTCACCACGAGTGGATGATCTCTATAGACCATGCAGACGCCTACCTTTATATCCCGCTTCATGCCTTGGTCCGGCACCTGTTCTGCTTTATTTACGAAGGTACGGTCTACGAGTAGCTCTGTTTTCCATTCGGTCTCAACGCAGCACCGTGTGTGTTCACGTTGGTCTAGAAGGCGGGTCTCACCTTTCTACATTAACACCCATATGTTGGCCGAGGCCTATCTAGACGACTGGATTCTCTCCCATATAAACAGGCTGCGATTTCACGGCCACGATTTCACGACCGCGATTTCACTTTGAAGCTTCTTCATCATTTAGACTTCGGCATCAACCTGCCAAAATCTCGTTTAATTTCGGCGCAGACCTTCGTCTTCATAGGAGTATACTTCGCCCTGTCTCAAGCAACGATCATGCCCTTCCCAGAGTGTCGGCCCTTATACACAAGCTTCGGGCCTTCTTAAAGTCACCAACCCACACTCTGACCGACCTCAACTCTCTCATCGGATCTCTGGACTCGGTTGCACTGCTCATCCCATACAGCAGGTGGATGGTCCGGCCCCTTCATCACTTCCATATTGACGAAGGGTCCGACTGGTCGTCCGGTTCCGACCCAGGGACGTTTTTACGGGGGGAGGGGGGGTGCTGGGGGGTGTCCCCCCCAATGCTTAGGGAGTTGGCGAATCAGTCGGCAAAATTACGTAATTTTTTAGCTAGATGGAAAATTATGTCGGTAAATTTCTGGTATACACCCTTCCAACTTTTATCCTTCCTGATGTCTCTGTCCAGACCTTACCTTGCCACGGCGGATGCCTCGTTTTTTATTCCCTTCACCACCCAGTATGGTGGATGGACGTCCACAATATCACAAGAACAGTTCCCCTGCACGAACCTCCTCTGGATGTTCCTCTTCTCTGATGCCTCCCTTCAATGATGGAGAGTTCATATCGGTGACCGCATGATCTCCGGGACTTGGCCACTGGATACCGAGGACCACATCAATGTCCTCGAACTCCAGGCGGTCCTTCTTGGTCTCGAGCACTTTCAACACTTTGTCCACGGAAAGATTGTTCAAGTTCACATGGACAATACGACCGCGATCGCCTATCTCCAAAATGGAGGCAGCACGAAATCATGGTCGCTGCATCAAGCCACCTCCAACATATTCAGCCTTCACATACACCTGGGAACGACCCTAGTACCACTTCACATACCGGGCAACCGCAACGTGATTGCGAACGCCTTCTCCAGACATTCCCTACCGGCAGTAGTGTGGACCTTCAAACCTCCATTTGAATGTATCTTTTCCAGTTATGGGGCGACCAGTTGTTGTCCTCTGTGCCACGAGGCTCAATGCCAGACTTCCCCACTTCGTCAGCCCAGTCCCCGATGACCGTACCTGGGCGGTGGACACCCTGACCCTGAATTAGGATTATCTCTTTGGTTACCTTTTTCCACCACTTAAGCTGCTTCCGTTTGTCCTTCGCAAGATCGCCGGGTCCCCGGACCTCTTCATGCTGGCCGTCGGCTGCTTAGTTTCTGCTTCTAGTCAGTCTGTTGAGCGACTCGCCTCGCTGTCTCCCAGACATACCAGGCCTGCCGTCAGAGCAGAAGGGGACCGTGTTAACCACCATCCTGGATCGCTGCAGTTACACTTGGGGCTACTATCGGCCGACAACTGTAAACAGCAAATGTTTCTCCAGAACAGGTCTCTCGCATCGCCTCCAAGGCTCACTCATCTACCAACAAGTTCTATGAAAACCACTGGAGTCGGTGGATTCTTTGGTGTGTCCCAAGGCAGATCAATTCTGTCGGTCCCTCTCTAGCACAGGTTCTGCATTTTTTGAATGATCTGTTCGCCGAGGGCCTCCGTGGTTCCACTATTCTTGTCTACCGATCAGCCTCGAACACAGTTTTCCAGGCTGTTGGCAATTCAACCCTCCCGGATGATTTTTGCATCTCGGCACTCATCAAGTCCTTTGAAATGGAGTGACCGTGGTCCGCCACTATTCCCCAGACTGGGACTTCTCCATAGTCCTGACGTTCCTACTTTCGGCTCCTTACGAGCTCCTGTCGTCATGTCATCTCAGTCACCTCACAAGACGGTATTCCTTGTTGCCCTGGCCACATGCGAGGTCCAGGGCCTCTCTGCTACACTGTGGACTGTTTCTTCCATGATGACTGTACCGCGGTCACTCTGACTTCTCGGTCTGACTTCCCTTCACAAATCCATCAGGCGATACATTAGCACAGATGGTCGGCATTTGGATCAAGGCAGTAATCCTAGACGCTTACAAGGCACTCGACATCAACTGCACTGACTAGGGTATACCTAACTCACCCTTAAGCGAACCGATTTCCATCCACCTTTGCCTGTTTCCCATCGTTTGCGAAGACATGTCTTTCTGGTTGATTGGCGCGCTACCCGAGGGCGCTCCGTCAAGAGGCGCCCGCCGCCTTTGATGAGGTCTGTGGAATGCTAAATATCAGGCCATGGCACATAGAAACACCAAATACCAGGTGCATCTGGTTTCTATTGCCTTTACGAAAGTATACATTACCCTTTCACCCTCCTTCCCTCTGTGTCGCCAGTGGGGCATTTAAGGAACAAAACATGAAGCAACATCTCATTTCTGTGCTTATATAGCTGGGATCAAGAAATTTAATCTCTAGATTGCACATCATATGCAGAAGGAGAATGCTAAATATCAGGTAAAGGGTATATATATATATATATATGTATTCATAAAGGCACTAGAAACCAAAATCAACCAGATGCACCTGGTGTTTTTGCAATTGTTAATGGGGTGCTGATTATCCCTAAAACGTCATTCTGTTGTTATATGTGCACTTGGTTGGTTTTTTTTTTATTATTATTAATGGTTGATTGTGCTGCTCGCTCTTTAAATTTTATGTGGATCACAGTTTGTAGCTCATACAAATTACCACGTTATTTTTTTCTGCGCAGGTTCTGTCCATTTGTAGTGGATGTATCCAGCTTACGAGCTATTCGAGTACTAAGGGCTTTGAAGGCAATTAGCAGTAATCCGGGTAAGTATGGTAAATGCAATCACGAAGAAAAATAGGGGGTTACATGATGGTCTCATTTGACAAAATGCAGTAAAATTGGAAGATATGAGGGTTAAATAAAAAATTAAAGACGGGAAAGCCAAAGGCTCAACAAGAGTAAAATAAATAGAGAAGCAAACCTATTTACCTCCGTGGTAGGACCTCGGCCTATGGTTTCAAAGGTCCTGGGTTCGATTTCCCGCTCAGGCAGTCTGACATATAAGTCCAACAGGCAAGGTAAATAGGTTTGCATATGTATTTATTTCACTTTTGTGAAATAAAAAAAAATCAGGTGTTGACTGTTTGTGATCCTCTGTGTTTGCCTAAATGTAACCGTTGCATTGGTGTTACATGGTTTTTGATGTAAGAATTGTTTAAAATCAAAATCAGCCGTGTTGAATGGTGTGTTGTGGCTAAGTAAACAACATTTTTTTTCGTATTTATATCAGACTGAATCATTTTTAATTCTAATGCTATTTTTACTCCAGAGGTTACATTTTTGGTCAACGTTGTTGGGTATTCGGCGAAAGGCTTGATAGATTTGGTGATACTGATCTTTTTCACGTTGTTTGTGTTCTCCTTGCTGGGCATGCAACTCTTCATGGGAGCTTTAACTCATAAATGCATCAAGGATCTTTCTCATGATTTGCTCAGGAACATGACGAATGAAGAAGTGCTAAAGTTTCGAGAAGATCCCGGTAAGTGCAGTTGAGACACTCTTTTAGCCCCTGGAAATAATATTTTGAAGGTTTGAGATGTTCTAAGCAGCCGTCTGGGGAAAAAATATAAATGACCATAATCGATACAAACAGAACAACAGCAAAAAAAAATAAAAATAAGGTTATACCGACGATGTGAGGTTTTTTTCATGATTCTGATCAAAATGTACGCGACTTTCTATTATTCAGAGTCCAATGGGATAATATCAAGCTAGATATCTCACTGGTGGGTTCTCCATATATTACAAATGTGCAAGTATATTGTTATGTTTGTTGGGTGTGAGGTAATGAGATTCACAGCTGTTTTTTATCAAAGGATGCACCCTGGCATCGAGCAGCAAAGCTTAATTCGTAAGCTGATGGTAAAGAATGTCGACAATGGAGGAAGAGTTAGGCTATCACATGAAGTCTAGTGCTGCACCATTTCTGCCTCAGATCCATGTGTTAATGCCATCAAATGTCTATTAGCTGTTGATGAGTAGCATGGCCCTGCTTAACAGGTCAAGCAAGAAAAATGAATCGGTCGAAGTATTAAGGTGAAAAACACGGTAACACACGAAAAACATCAAAACAGCAAGTCTAGACACACGCTAGTGTGTCGCACCAAGTTAGGCAACAATCATCACAACAAACATCACATCGGTTCAATTGTCGAGATTTTAAACCATTGTAGCGCGCGCCACAGCGTCAGTGTCTTATATCTTGAAGCATAGTTGGGCACATTTCAGGTACATGGGGAAAAATAATAATGCGGTACAAAAGCTTAAATTGTGTTGAAATCGAGAGCAATGACCCATCTGACAAAAATTAACTCGTGTAGGAATGCCAGCTAAGCTGCTTTCAATGCAAAATCTGACCCTCAATAACGTTGTAAATGTGTTAGCTAGCTAGCTAATTCGCTCATCCCCATTTTAAATCCCATAGGGTGATTATCATCGATACCGAGATAACGGAAAGGCTTCCAGCTATGAAATTGGACGAATGGACTGCATACCTTTTAAGGTTTGGAGCCAGGGGGTGTAACAGGGATGGCGTGGGAGGGCGCGTAAGTACGAAAATAGTGTTATAACCATAGTTAGTATTGTCGGCATCGTCTCTCATTGGACGGCCAAAGTTCGGACAATGAGAACGTGGATACTGACGTACACACACGTGACTAGACGTGCCTAGACACACGCTAGTGCATCACGATAAATCTAAACAACGTTGCAAAGAAATTGTATTTACGTCCAATTCATGAAAAATAAACCAACTGTAAAAACAAAGTAAAATAAGCAAAGCCAAAAACTGGTAAAGAGGCCACTAAGTTGAGAGTGGTTCGGCCCTTCAAAAAAGTGATATCAACACACCAAAACTAACTAAATATTGTAATACAAATTGCAACAAAATTAAAACCAAACCAAAAACCCATAAAGAGGTGACTAACTGACTAAGTTGAGAATGGTTTGGCCTATAGGCAAAAGGTAGTAGCAAATTGTTGAAAACCAATTTCTTGTTGACGTGGCACTTTATAGTACACATCTGCACAGTAGTGGAGTTGAGCCAATACACAATAAAAAAAAAGGAGTGATATCATATCAAAAACCAAAACTGGTAAAAGGGGACACCAAGTTCCTAATGGTTCGGCCCTTCAAAGGAGTAATATCAACACACCAAAACATTCGCCAACTTAATCGCACCGAATAATACTTCGGACGTTAAATGAAAACTTGAACATTGCTGCCGAAAGTAGCAACGTTCTAGTTTTCATTTAACCTTCGAACTATTAAGTGGTGCGATTAACTTGGCGAATGTTTTGGTGTGTTGATATCACTCCTTTGAAGGGCCGAACCACTCGGAACTTGGCGGGCCCTTTTACCAGTTTTGGTTTTTGATATGATAATATAACAGTAACAGTAGTACTATGGTACTTGTGTAAGACTTTTCTGCCACGTTTTTGGCCCACATAGTCGACACGTTGTTTCCACTTATTTGATTTGCCAGTAAAAAAGATTAAAGCTACACACCCAAACTGTATAAACCACTTCTAATACTTCGACATCCTTAAACTTTAGAAACACTAGCAATGCCGTCATCAGAGATGAAAATAAAATTAAAATAAAGCAAACTAAAACAGAATAAAACGACCTCAAGTTCTCCATATCCAGTCGTGCCACAAATTAAGCAACTTCTACATTTGGTGTAAACAACGGCTTTAATACATCGGATTCCTTTGCTTTTGAACCCTTTCTTAACAAAGACGCTCCACAATGTGTTTTGTTGTAATTCTCATTCAAAATGGAACCAAACCTCCAGTTGGGTTTAATGACCTCTTAGTTGATGTTAAAGTTGTCTAGTATCCAATAATCATTGTCTCCTGATATCCACTCAAAAAAATGAAATCAGAACTAACCGCTGTAAACGTCTAAAGCATGCTTGCATAGGAACGTGTTCATATATATGAACAATATGATGGTCGTACTATTCACTATTAAGCCAATCCACTTCCGACATTACCTACAGGGTCCCAAGTGGTATAGGTCAGAGACACAATTCTGTCTTGGTTCAGAGACAACTGAACTGAGCTTTTCTAACTTTACTCAGGACCTCATAGAGCTTGCTTTTCATAACTGCACTTAGTTAGCTTTCATTCTTGCATAGGCACACGTCCTGGGGTGAGGTGGGGGCTTAATGGCGCTTCGACAGCTAAGTCATTAGTACCAACCTCAGTGACAGTGCAGTGGTCCGGGATGCCACTACAGAGAGATGTTAACCAAACCCCAACTCTAGACCTCATCGTACATCTGTAGCTCTGAAATAATTGAAAAACCCCAGCTACGGCCACAAGGACAGAATCATTGCCCAATTGACACGCTATGTCTCGCTGAAGGTGGAAACTGCGACGAACACATCCAAGATGGTGACAATCAACAAGCACGTGACGGACCATGAGTTAGGTAACCGCTAAAAATTACTAAAACATTATTGCTTTGATTTAGATGTTAGCTAATTTACCACAGTAGCCACAGCATTTAATTAATACAACTAATATTGTCATGTCCGTAATCAATCCCCAACATACAAAGGACAGATGTAATGTGTCATGTGATCAGTTCCGCGTATTAGCAAACCACTTTGCAGTGGTGTAAAGGATACTGTGAGATTACCGACATTTTTTTCTCATGTTATGGGATGTCTTCACGTGCATCTTCTACCCATTTTCTTTCATATTTGAACTTTAAGCAAAGCATTCGACCATGCCAAGTTGCTTAATTATGTCGAAAGTGGCTACAACATTTACTCTTTTTCAGATAATTGGTATGTGAGACCGAATGGAGAAGAAATCGATCCCCTAGTTTGTGGAAACGCAACAGATGCTACGTGAGTTGCGAAACGTTCTAAACGATTATTGAATGTAGTGATTATAAAAAAAAACCTGCAGTGTGATTAGCGTCATGGGATCCGGGGACTGTAGTGAAGAACCCGGACGACCAATAGCTTTTTTTTCTTAATTACCCATCTTCTTACTGCAGTGTTTTTTTTTTTTATTTCTCTTCTCGACTGGCTAGGTAACCTTAATCATTCCTATCGATAAAATCACAAACAAAATGAATCAAACTAACCAAGTTTGTAGTTGTTCTCTTCGACAAGCAGATTTTACGAGACGGACATTTGCTTAGCATGTGCTTTATTTAGGTGGGGGGAGGGGGGGGGTTAAACACCAAGTTAAAATTATAGCTACCCTGAGTAAGTTATACCCTACTGCGCAAATGAACAGATGAATTTATCTCACCTGTATAAAACGCAGTGGCAACTTGTCCACAATTGTTTTCCAGTTTTTACACATAGGGTGAGTAATTTTGTTATAGATTTTGTAACCATAATAAAATGCTACTAAGGAACCATAGTAGCAGCCACTGAGTGGTAGTTCGCTGCTTCTTCTAACTCTGTAGGCCAGTGCACTTCTGCATGTTGTCCCTCCTCGCGAATGTTTTTGTAATGACAAGACTTCAGATCATACCGTGATACAATGAAGGAATAGTAGTTGTTTTCATCTCTGAGGATGGCGTCGTAAGTTTTGTAAATGTGTGTGGAAATATGAGTTCTAGCTTTCTTGCAACTGTGCGTATGACTTTTATTTTTCAACGCAACTCATCGCGTGGTTCCCAGCGTTAACTTTGTGGACTTTATTGTGATGTTGCACGGAAAAATGCACCATGCCCCGATCACGGATTTCACACGGAATAACGTTTGCATGCCGTGCTGTCCCATGCCACATGGAATCGAGCCACGACGGCCGCTATTTACGCAACAAGGGGCTGGGCTAGAATGGCACGGCCTGATGCTCCTCGGCACGCGTTAATTATCCCATCTGAGATCTGAATGCACGGCGTGCCGGACTGCTGGAAATGCGAACATTGCTTCAATGCGGATAACAATTTCCCGTCACCAGTTGTTAAAATAAACGAAGCCCGACAACAGCTGCTTGTGATTTAAACGGCCTGAAATAAAGTTGTGCTTGCCCACCAGCAGCCCCCTGCCCGTGATGAATTATGCCGCGCGAAATCACTATTTAATTTCCCTCTGAGCAATGTGAGAAATAACAGCCCAGTGGTTAGTGTCCTCGCCTTCTAACCAAGAGAGTGACATGTCGAATCATGTAGACTTTAAATTAATCCCTTAAAATCATTGTACCAAATTAAAGGGTTAAAGAGCTAAAAAAAAACGTGCAAATTGAAAGCAACCCCAGAGCAACGTTTCGACTAACAGATCAGAGCCGTTATTAAGCAACAAATAAAAGAAAAACTAAAAAGGAAGCTTCGTCATTATATTAGAAAGGACCCATACACGGACAAATAAAAAAAACTACGTTGCAATTTTAGAAGTTGATCTAGAAAGTAGAAATGCAGAAATGAATATACGATTAATAGCAATCTATAAAAAACCTAACACTAGTAAAAAAGATTTCATAAAAAACTTGAAAGGTATCTTAAAAAAACCTAAAAATAAAAAATGGGCTTATGAAATTATTGTAGGGGACATAAATATTGATATATTAAGAAATCAAACTGATGTAAAAGACAAGCATGAGTAACTATTAATTGATAAATATGAAAACACTCTAGCTGAACTAGGATACGAAAATAAAATTGACTCGCCAACTAGAGAGGAGATCATTTTTAAAAAAATGGGAAACGTGTACTACAAAGTTCTTGTATTGACCACATTTTCATAAAAAATAATGTAGGTGAAACCGGAGGAAGAACACTTACCGAAAAACTATCGGACCATAATTTTACAATGTGTTGGATTTGGAATAAAGAAAAAAATAAATTAAGCCCTAAAACTGACATTGAAACATGTGAAAGTGGAGTACGATTATTGCATAAAAAAATTATAAAGGAAATGAATGAAATTAATTGGGAATATTTAATTAATTATAGGGACCCAAATGAAATCAGCAATGAAATAACAAATAAAATACATAATATATATGAAAAAAAAAACACAATAAAAGATATACGTAAGCTTGATAAGAGAAATAAAAGAACAAACAAATAAGAGACAGGAATGGATACCGATTGAACTTACTGAACGTATAAATTACAAAAATACATTATGGAATCAAATCAGAAAAAGTTCAGGTAGAAATGAAGAATTAATAAAAGCTTATAAAACAGTTAAGAAAGAAATAAGTAAGCAAATTAAAGACTGCAAGCAACGATACTATAATGATAAATTAAATAAACTGAAGGTGAATAAAAATACTTTATGAGAAGTAGTAGATGAGGTTTTGTGTCAGCAAAAGAAAGCAAATATTGCTGATTTTGTGAGAGAAACTTTCAGATCAGAGACATTAAGTGAAACAGCAAATTTAATGATAGTTTTTTGGCTCAAATACCAAAGTTGAGAAAAAGTGATAAAGAAGAACAGAAGAATACAAACTCGGGAATTATCATAAAATAATACAAAAAAAACAGGAAACTCAAAAAACAACATGAGTAATACATTGTTCGTACTTCGTAGACACAGCAGAAGAAAATGAGATATTAGTAATAATAAATTATTAAAAAACACAAGAGCAACAGGGATTGATAAAATTCAGACTGAGCATGTAAAACAATCGAAAGTAAATACAGCTAAAGAAATCAAAATATTAATAAATAGCATGATTGAAAAAGAAATATGGCCAGAGAACTTAAAAACACAAATAATAAGACCGATCTACAAGAAAGGAGTGAAAACAGATAAAAATAACTTTAGACCTATTGCATTACTCTCCTTTATAGACAAAATTGTAGAAACTTTTTTTTGCAAACAGAATAAGAAGTTTTTTTTTTAGAAAAAATGAACCTATTAAGCAAAAATCAGTACGGATATACAAAGAATATAGGTACAAACGATCTACTAGATGCAATTAATGAAATCATAACCCAAGCATTAAATGATGGAAAATATGTTGGAGTAATATTAATCGATTTGAAGAAAGCTTTTGATACTTTCGATCAAAACATACTTGAAAAAAAGTGTGAAATGCTAGGATTAAGAGGTAAAATTTATAATATAATTAAAAGCTACCTGCAGGACAGAAAAGCAACAGTGCAAATTGGAGGAATTAACAGCGAATTAAAACCTGTAAGTTTTGGAGTACCACAGGGATCAGTATTAGGACCTCTATTATATTTAATTTATACTAATGATATTTTGCATAACATTGAAAGAACACAAATTTATTTATTTGCAGACGATACTATACTAATTTCAATAAACAATAAATATATAGACATGATGAAAAATTTGCAATATGATTTTAACTTATTAAACGACTGGTTTATTACAAATGAATTATACCTCAGCAAAGATAAAACAATTCAAATGGATATAACTGTACCAAAGATGAATAAATATGAAACATATATATTGTGAAACATTATGGAAATTGTACAAATGTAATGGTAGGTGGATCAATTAACAGATGTAATGATAAATGTGTGTTCTTAGAAAAAAAGCAAGACTCAAAATACCTTGTAGTTAATATTGATATACATTGGCACTTCAAGGCAAATATTATAAGAGTAATTACAAAACTCTGAAAAATATTACCTAAATTGTATAAATTAAGAAGTATTCTTGATAAAAAAAATTAAAAAAATAGTGTATGATACATGGATTAGCAGTAAGTTGATATATGGATTAGAATTATATGGGTTCACAGCAGATTATCTTGTTGATAGATTACAAAAAGTGCAAAACAAAATTATAAAAATCTTTTTTGGACAGAAAATGAAGAAAACAACTAGTGAAATATACAAAGAGAATAAAATTTAAAAAATAAAATAATTAAGGGATTATACAGTAATCACAAGGAATTATTATAGCAACCTTGATAAACACAGCAACACCTACAGTTGTAAGCATTCAAGAACTAAAAAGCCATTATATATACAACCTCGGGTTCATAATGAATATGGGAAGAGAAATAAAATCTGGTACATCCCTAACATCTTTAATAAATTAGAAAGGCATTTACTTCACTACAATAATCTAAACAAACTCAAAAAGCCACTTTTGGAATATTTATTAGCAATACAAAATTAAATACGTGAAATAGACAGTCAAAGATTATAAGTAACTCATTTAAATTTGAAAAGACAATCAGAATTAGCAGTGGCGAAATGTTGTGTAATACGCAGAATGATGCGATATAGTGGCAATATGTATTTGAAAATAATGATTTAATTGAACTCACACAAACTATCTATGATAGTTTCGAGGGGTATGATATGTACCATATTGTAATTGTAATAAAGATTATTATTATTATTATTATTATTATTATTATAGTAACTAAGAATGGACAACACCATTTACAACAGACTTGCATTGACTATATCTATATTAAACATGAAAGAGGAGAAACTAATGGAGCAACATTGACAGAAAAAAATTCAGACCATTACTTTACTATGTGCTGGATGTGGAATATAAAACAATACTTACCTAGAAAAAATGATGGAAAAATAATGCAAAATGATTACACTAAATTCAATCATGGAAAAATTGTAAAGGAAATGAACAATATAAAATGGGATGTGATAGATCATTTAACATGTCCTGACGAAATTTACAATACAATAACAAATAAAATAAAATCTATATACACTAGCAGTATAATAAAAACTAACATAAAAAAAACAAACAGGAATAAAAAGGAAGAGAATAAAAGGAAAGAATGGATAACAAATGAATTAATAATTCAAATAAACTTTAAAAATGAATTATGGAATAAAATAAGGAAAAACAATGGAAAAGATATAGAAATGGTACAGAAATATAAAAATGTTAAAAAGAAATAAATAAGAAAATTCAAGAATGTAAACAAAATTATTATAAAGTAAAGTTGAAGGGATTAGAACAAAAAAAGAAATCGATATGGGAGGTAATAAACGAAATTACAAAAAATAACAAAAAGGTTAGCATTGATGACAGTATAAAGAAGACTTTTAAGGGAGAATGTACCTCAAAACTGACAAATGACTTTAATGAAGTGTACTCAAAACAAGTCCCAAATCTGAAAGGAAGCTTTAAGAAAGAACACGACTTGTACAAAAGTGGAGACTTTTATAAAAAGATGAGAGCAAAAACAAAAACAAACCAGACTGTAACACAAAAAACAATGTACATTGACTATGCAAATGATAAAGATATAATAGAATTAATCAGTGAGTTAAAAGATACAAATGCAACAGGAATTGACACAATACAAACTGAACACATAAAAAAAAAAAAATACAGCAAAAGCTATATGCAAACTAATAAATGCAATGATACAAAAAGAAGTCTGGCCAGATATGTTAAAAATCCAAGTAATAAGGCCAGTGTATAAAAAAGGATCTAAAATGGATAAAAATAATTATAGACCTATATATAGCGTTACTCTCTATAATTGATAAAATAATAGAAAAATTTTTTGCAAATAAAATAAGAAAATTTTTAGATAAAATAAAATTATTTAATGATAGCCAATATGGATATACAAAAAATAAGGGTACAACTGACTTGCTAATAGACTTGAATGATACAATTACAAAAGCATTAGATGAAGGGAAGTATGTTGGTGTAGTGCTAGTAGACTTGCAAAAGGCATTTGACACTTTTGATAATAACATATTACTAGAAAAGTGTAAACGGTTAGGGCTCAGAGGGAAAATTTATAATATTCTAACAAGCTACTTAAGTAACAGGAATACTATAGTACAGCTACAGGGCATAAACAGCAACTTAATTGAAACAAAATTTGGAGTACCACAAGGCTCTGTACTAGGACCACTACTTTATTTAATATACACAAATGACATATCAGAAAATCTTGAAAAGACAAAAATATTTTTATTTGCAGATGATACCATCATAGTTGCAATACAACGCAAATACGAAAAAAATGATGAGTAATTTACAACATGATTTTGACATATTAAATGATTGGTTTATTGAAAATGAATTATTCATTAGCAAGGAAAAAACAGTACAAATGGACATTACAGTACCAAAAATGAACAAAAGCAAAAATATTGGAATAATTAAACATTATGGTGACTGTAGGAACTTGGATGGTAAAAATAAAGATGAAATATGTAATGAAAAATATTTAAATTTAGAAAAAAAGAAATTTACAAAGTACCTAACTATAGAAATTGATTCAAATTGGAATTTCAAAACGCATATATTACAACTAATATCCAAAATAAGACAATTTCTACCAAAGATGTATCTGCTGCGAAAGATACTAGACACAAAAAATAAAAAAAATAGTGTATGATGCTTGGATTGGAAGTATAATAAGATACGGCATAGAACTTTATGGATTTGCATCTGACTACTTGATCGAAAGATCACAAAAAGTGCAAAATAAGATTATTAAAGTTTTATTTGGCTATGAAGGAAAAGAACAAAAAACAAATGACATTTTTAAAGAGAACGAAATATTAAAAATAATAAAACTCAGAGATTATATTATATTAACAAAAAAATTATTACATAAATAAATTTAAAATCTATAATAAAGAGAGAGAAATAAATCTAAGGAAAAATAAACAAACATTCTCACAACCGACATGGAATAATAAATATAGGAAAAGAAATAGAACTTAATATATACCATGTATTTTTAATGAATTGCCAAAAAATATGTTGGAGTACAACAATTTAAAAGACTTCAAGATAAAAATAAAAAATACCATGACAAAAGATACATAAATTTTAATAGCTACCACTAACAAGATAATAAAAATAAAATACCCATTGCAATTAAATAAACCTATAAAATAAACCAGGGTCAAGTGTTGTTAATAATAGCAAAAAATTGTGAATAAGATGCTTTGTATAAACTCACACAAGCTGTATTACAGCTTCGAAGATTGCAATTTGTTTGTAATTTGCTATTTAAATAAATACATTATTATTATTATTAAAAAAAAAATCTTAAAATTCAAACCTTTTAATAACTATGATAAATTGTACGTAAATTTTAATTTCAACAAGATGTATTTTGTTTTCACACAAGCTATTTTAATTAATAGCTTCGAGCATTACAGTAGATATTGTACATATATGTATTGTAATGGAATAATAAAATATTGACTTGATTTAAGTGGAGTTAATGGTATACCACACATAGCTTGTATTATTCCTGTAAGAGACGTACGCTTTGATACTTGAGCGATATCGATATTCTTGTGGTTACAGACGATGTCCAGAAAATTACACTTGTTATGCCAACTACGGTCCCAATCCGAATTATGGTTATACAAATTTCGACAACTTTGGCTGGGCAATGTTGACTACATTTAGAATCATGACAGAAGATGCCTGGGATAATCTTGCCCGATTGGTAAGTGACGCTTGCTGTAAATAATAGGTAATTATGTTAAGATTCTGCCTATTTTGTTGTTGTTGC
>JAHWFP010038880.1:0-40903 GCA_023313725.1 Lithobius niger
GGTGTGCGCAATTAGAACTGTGGAGAGGCCATGCTTTGCACAGGCAATGATAACCATCATACAACCCCAGCCATCAGATTTGCCATAAAATATGAAGAATGAAACTCCGGGTGTGCGCAATTAGAACTGTGGGGGGGGGGGCGTGCTTTGCTCGGCAACGATAAACATCCTGCAGCCCCACCCATCAGAATTGCCAAAATATATGAAGAATGAAACTATGGGTGTGCGCTCGATGTAAGTTTATTCTGCCTGTGCGCTCACTACACGATACGCTCGATGCACATGCGCTAGTATCATGACATCCTCTAGGTCAGTGGATCAATCTGGGTCAGTGGGTCGTTGGGTCGTTCTGGGCCAATGGATCACTCTGGTCTGGGTCCGTGGGATCAATCCTGGTGTGTGGGTCAGTGAATCAGTCTGGGCACTGGATAAGTCCAGAACATCTGGGACTCTGGGTTAGTGCAGCCATCTCGGTCAGTAGTCATTGGGTTAGTCCAGACCACCTGGTAACTCTTGGCCAGTGGCTCAATCCTATTCTGTGGCTCAGTGGATGGCATCTGTACCAGTGGGTCTGTCAGGGTCTTGCCGGATTAGTGGCTCACTGGGTCAGCCCAGATCAACAGGTTTATCTCTAGCCAACCGGCAGAATGGGTCATTTGGTCAATCCAGGTAACTGGGTCACTCTTGGCTAGTAGCTAAATGTGGGTTGCAAGTCATTGGGTTATATGGTTATTTGGCTAAGGTTATGACTCCATCTGTTATGGGTAAAGACTTACGGAAGAGGGGTTCGACTCAGGGATCGATTAATTGGGCTATGAAAATTATCCAAATAGAATTCCAGTGCTCATTAAATATATAGCCAAACCATTCTGTCAATACATGTTCACCCAAAACGTTGTCAGTTCGGTCTAGTCACTCGAATGGTGGACTTCACAGTAGGACAAAGGGGACCAGGAGGTGCTCGATGTAGCATTAGCGTTACACACTGCAACTGCCTCTACTGCACATGTGGAAAGGGTATTTTCATAGTTTGGACTGGTGCAGTGCAAACTTCGAAATCGTTTAGGCTTAGGCAAAGCTGCCAATTTAGTGTTTTTGTTTAAATCTATGAATCAAAAACGTTACAGGAAACTAAGCAAAAGTGTCTTTGACTAATAGCAATTAGCAAATGACAAAACCCAATTATTCGTGAAAAATTGAAGATATTTTGAGTAGGAAAGCCAACCAAGTTCCCATCATTGAGGCTACTTTGAGTATGAAACTACAGCCTAGTAATCTGTCATTTAGGCTAGTTACTTATTGTAGCAGCTACTTTGAGCGTGATACAATAGCCGACTAGACTACTAAGTTCTTGTAATTACTGTTGAATCTATCTTGAGTATGAAACAACAGCCTACTAAATTGCTATAATTACTGTTGAAGCTTTTTGAATATGCAATAATTGTAGCCTACTACAGTGTACTACTAAAATAATTTTCAAGTTATTTTTGTGGCTGCGGTGTCCCACAACTTTTAAATAACGTTTACTCAAGTTTTGGAAAAACAAATTGATTAAATCAAAAAAATCGTTGATTTAAATCCAAAAAAATCGATTTATTGGATTTTTTGCAAAAAATCATGATTTTTCTCCAACCCTGGTCAGTAGGGTAATAGGGCCAGTGGGTCATTGAGTCAGTCTAGGTCACTGGATAAAAGGACTGTAGATCAATACGGGTCTGTGAGTTTGGGGTTAATCTGGGTCACTAGGTATCAAGGTTGGTGGATCAATCCGGGTTAGTGGATCGTTTGGTCATTCCAGATCACTGGGTCACTGTGGGCCAGTAGATCAATACGGGTTTGTGAGTCATTGGGTTAACCGTGTCACTGGATGTCTGAGTCAGAGGATCAATCAGAGTCAATGGGTGAATCGTCAGTCACTGGGTCACTGTGGGCCAGTGGATCGATATGGGCCTGCGAGTCATTGGTTAGTCTGGGTCACTTGGTATCTGGGTACTTGGACCAGTCCGGGTCACTGTGGGCCAGTAGGTCAATACGGGCCTGTGAGCCATAGGGTTAATCCGAGTCACTGGGTCGGTGGATCAATCCAGTTCAGTGTGTCATTGAGTCAGTTCAGGTAACTGAGTCACTGACGGCCAGTAGATCAATATGGGTATGTGAGTCATTGGGTTAATTCAGGTCCCTGGTTATTTGGGTTTGAAAACACGCAGATCACTTGGTCATTGGGTTAATCTGGGTCGCGGGTCTCTAGGGTAGTGGATAATCCGGGTCAATTATTCATTGGGTCAGTATGAGTAAATGGGTCGTGAGTCATAGGCAACAGAAAATAAAATTGTTTTCCAGTACCGTGAAACACTGTATGGTACTACAAAGAAAATGGAGACATGCTTTGTCTAACATTGTCTTCTTTATTTTTTTTTTCAGTATAAATGAATGGGTCCATTCTCTGGGCTGGGTTCAGGTGCTACTTGGCGTGGGTGTTATCGCATCAGTCGCTGCTCGACGCATCAAAGACAATCATCGTGAACCTGTTTTTATAGGGCTTGCATTTGGCTTCAGTCTGCCACTGTGGATAGTGTGGATTTTGCTTGCTGCTTTTCTCAAGACAAATTCGCCGGTATTAGAGCAGTGCTTGGCTTTTGGACTGTTAGCCAATGCAACACTCATTCTCTTTGCCATGTTCATACCAAAGGTAGGTTTATCACTTATTAATATCATTACGTTGATGCATCCAGGAACTTTTTTGGGTGGTGGGGCCACAAAAAAAAACTGGAATTAAAAATGGAGTCCTAAAATTCAGCTAAGGGGTCTAGGGATTAGGGCTCTGGAGTCCCTGGAACCCTTTAATATAATTTTCAGCAAGCTTAGTAAAATTGATACATAAAAAAAGCTTGTCTTCAGAATTTTTTTTTAAGTGAAATAAATCCCTTATATATCTTATTATTTATAATTTTAACCTTAACTATGTACAAGAGGAGTAAGGATTTTTCCTCTTGAATTTAAACAAATTTCTGCAGTTGTGTTAACAAGTACAGGATCACCCTGTACTTGTTAATTCAGTGCATTAGCATACTGCACCTTCTTTAGAAGTAAAACATTGATAATAAAACATTAAAACGTTAAAAGTTAGCAGGCGACGTTGCTAAAGAAGCGTTTACTGATAAGGAGGTTGCTATCTTGACAGCAGCATTTTTAACAAGGGCTTTGCCCGCTACATGCAGCATTTTAATATTTTATTTCAAGTTTAACCTTTACTTTTGAACGTCTGAAAAGGGCACACTGTGTTTCCGCATCGAATTAACAGTATATGTTTGCCCTGTACAAACAACTGCTTGAGAAGACTTACAAGTAAATGTGCAGAAACGAAATACTGACTGCACCTTTGTTTATTACAGGAATATAAAAATCTACCCCAAAACAAAACTTGTTAAGGATTCCTGCCAAGCTTTTCGGCCGTGTGAAGTAGAGATATCAAACGCCAAGCTCATTTGCCATGCTAATGCCACCGAGTAGTAGTTCGAAGGTTAAATGAAACATGAAAATTGCTTACTGCGCAATTTCCATTATTTCATTTAACGTTTGAAGTCTTAATCGGCGGAGCCAGGAAGCTAGGTTTGCCGCTTCTTACCCAGACAACGCCAATATCATAGTTTAGCAAAGCAGTGCTAAGAAGCGTTAACTGCCGGTACGCACGAGAATTGGCATGGAGTTGGGAGCAAAACGGACATAGTTTCAATTCCAGTTGGCCTTGCCTTGAAGAAAAAATCCTTTCTCGCTTCAAAGTCGTTTAAACGCTACTGCTTGATAATTAAAGGTACATTCCTCCCAACGCCATTTTTCTTGATCCTCCACATCAAGTACGGCCCCAAAGGTTTATTTACTTACCGTTAGTCAATCCCTTGCTAAAAATCCGTTTTAAAATGTGGCGTCTAGGAGATTTTCTGTTGAATATTGGGAACTATATTTAATACATCCTGCCCGCAATTACATGATCCTTTGCATGCTTACAATAACCATGACGTTTCATCTCTGTGTGTGCATGTACTAATCTTGCTAATAATTGCCCTGAGATAAAAAAAAAAATCTGAAAGACTAGACTAGATTTATGCCTATAGGTCGCCGAAGAAAAATTATAAGGTACTAGCCAAACAAATTATAAATTGTGATGTTAAAATACGAAAATCATTCTGGTTTCTGACGACACAATTTTTAACTTGATGCTGCTTCGTATACTATTCCCAATGCCAACTGAGATAGTAGTTGCGTTCCTCACAGCTAGTATGTCAGCTTGCCTTGTATTCCTACACCAAGTTCCGTGAAACGGTGTGATAGTAGCATGCGCAGATGGAGATCTGCACGTGGTTGTTATAAGGCAAGCCGGATATGTCTTTAACGTGTGCTTGAGAGATGTACACTACAAGTGATATTTTTCACCCATACTCATGGAGAAAAAACCTTCGGAACGTAATTTTAACATACGTTTTCCCCAAAAGTGAAAACGGTCGCTCAATCGCCAACTGGCCGCATGGGGTCACGACTCTGAATGAGTAGCGAACATGAGGCACAATTAACTGAGACTCAACCTTTATGCCACTTCTAATTTAACTGGTAAACTCCTGTAAAATAATTGTTTACTATGAACAAAATAAATATTGTCTTTTTGCGTTCTTCGTAAGTGGCTGTTCGTGGTGGAGCTCAATGCAGCTCTCTGAAGAAGGTGACGTTGCCGTAACTGGGCACTGGGAACTTAGGTAAAGGCCAGTATGCTGTTGATCAGGGAAGTGCGAGAAACTAACAGCTCCTTCAGTAACCACAGAATTTGTTAAGGACATTTTCCAATAGAAAAAATTTGAAATTCGTTTATAGCAACGGGCTGAGAAAATGTCCTGAATAGATCCTGTGGTTACTGAAGCAGCTGGTAGTTCCTCTTACGGGATTTCTTTCTGCTTTTAAAAAAGTCTAGTAACATTCAGAATTAATTGATTCGGTTTATCTAAACAAGCTTTGGTTTGCTTAGCTATGGTAAAACTAAAAAAAAAAAAATTAATAATGTGGGGGAAAAATCTTGTTGTATATCTATATATTAATGCACGGTGGTGACGTCACGCTAATACATCTCCATGCTAAAAGTGTAGCCGTTATATACGGTTAATGTGAAAACCCACACACGTCACAGTGGGTTAATTTTGATAACCCACACTTTTTTGATAACCCACATTTTTTTGATAATCTAACACTTTTTACGAGGGTCTACACAACCCTTGCTCTACCATGTGACATATGACCCTACTTTTTTAAAATTACCGTACACAACACAAATGCAACCAGCATAAACAGGCACATTTACAACCTGTGACACATTTCTTTCTAGCCTAACACGAAAAAAAAAACTCGCGTACTATGCTAGACCCCCACCCACGGAGGAATAGCCCAACCATCTTTCGTTCCGACGGTACGAAAACTAGGCTGCTGACACTTTGAAATACACCTAAAAACCTACGAGACTCAAGCGAATAGCGCATTTTATATACTCATCTTATTTAAACTATTAAAGTAGAAAAAAATACAGTTTTACCTTAAACACAAACATTGGTATCACGCAGTGTGTCTCCCCTTCGGTCGGCCTTCATACACAGGAAGCTTCCAACCCCGTTTCTAAACCGGAACTTCCGTTCAGGAATTTACATAAGTCGCATGTAAAAAAAATTTTAAATTCTTGAAACAAGTCTTTAAAAAACTCTAATAACACGATAAATTAGCTCGACGTCACACCTTAGCATTAAAATACATATCCGTGAGTCCTTGTGGATTTAACGGCTATAATTGCTCTTGAGCTCGAAACGGCTAGTCCACTATAGGGTGAAGGGAAAAACTCGTGGGCTTTGCCCACTTGTGTTCCCTCCACCCCCTCGATATTGGACTAGCCGTTTCTTGCTTGCGAGCAATTATAGCCGTTAAATCGACAAGGACTCACGGATATCTATTACTTATTTGGCTTACATCGAAGTATAGGCGAGAGGATAGGGATGGGCATTTCTTATGATTACCAATCCAAATGTAGTTAATTAAAGCGATACGGTGGGCATGTTCATTCTTTTCAGGCATCAAGGAACGAAGGGGAGCGTTTTCAATGTTCATATGTTCATTCTTGACAAGGTGGCAAAGACAAACAGTGAGCGGTAGGCAGTGTGGATGGTAATGTCGATTACGTTATAACAACCAGTAACAAACAAAATGTTACGACCTGTCTTGTTGACGTAAAACCATGGGCTTTCAAACTCCGGGCTCCAACAGAAACAATATCAAATGTGACAACAAGCCGGACAGTGTGCCAACATGGCTTCCAACTGGCAGCATCAGTATCTAGAGCGGTAACAGCTTGTTGGTTCCATCACTGGTTTCCAACCATCGGTTGAAAAACGCGTCACGCCACGTGCCCGGACAAGAACTGATGCCAAAATTGATATGACAGGCTGTCTGGCAAGAAATGATCAAGAAATAGCCTTGCAGGGAGAACTCTATAGTGATCAAGAGAAGGTATCCTTAGGGGGATCTCCAGATACATGGATGGGTAGACTTAACAAAAAGACTTAAAAAATGCACCCGTGTCACGATTTTTTTCAATTACTGGTTGGATAGTGATGTACAAATTCAACCAAATAGCTTGTATTAAATTATGATTAGTGACGTTTGATCAGTTCTGGCCAAAATCCTAAAAACCTCTGCCCAGTTTTATTGACTTCTGAAGTGAAATCCACAAATAGGGCATAAAATCCGTGTGGAAAATCTGAAAATGATTCAGAAATTCTGAAAATTGATCATGGGTACAGTCAGAAAAGACAGGATGAGAAGCTTTGTTGACGTGCTCCGCACAACTCATCACCAAAAACTGACTGTGTAATAAATCTCGCACGTGTAAAATGCTACAGAATTTATCATTACCAGGAATCAGGTCTCTCGGACCAAGAGCAAGAGCTTGGCCTTCAACCCAGTTAAAATAAAGAAAACGTTTTCAAAATGATGTGGAACCAGCTACGATTGTTCTATCAAGACCTTTGTTTTCATTCGTAAAGTTGGATGTATCATCTCTCACATGCCAAGAACACTTTTTGAAAAAAATGCTTCCTTAATTTAAAAAAAAATTCATTTTGTTTACATTGCATCGAAAATCCATGCTATTTTCACCCAAACCACTAAATATGCTGGAACCACAAAGGGGTCGTTCTATCCAAGGAATCTTCTCAGTTTTTTGTGTGCTTAATCTACGTGAAGAATTAAGGTGACTTTTTTTTTTTAATTTTAATGTTATTCCTATGGGCTATTGTCCAAGAGCCACAAGAGTTCCGAAAGCTGGTAATGATTAATATTACTACTGGTGACAGTGCAACCATTATAGGAATAAGTTGGCCTTTTACACAAATTATTTACATTTTTGTAGGTTCGTCAGCTGTCAGCCATTGGTGCAGTGGGTTTGTACCGTGAGGATCGTCCCATTCCGAAGCCAATGACGGAGATGACTGTACAGAAGATCTACTACCCCGTCTACCCAGAGAACGGAAACAGGCAGACACAGTTAGGTCAGCCGCCAGTGGCATCCCAAGTGCAGCACCAACCACACAAAAACACACTATTATATTATTAAGAAGCACTGAAAGTATTCTGACATGTTGTAGTCCGTAGAGTAGCCAGTGTATGGTTGATTTACGTCAACAAATGTGTAGACGTGCAAATGTCATAGTTGCCTTTCCCAGAACCATTGCCATCAGTCCTTGGACCATCTATAAACAGCATCCATATCTCTTTGGCCATCTATAAACAGCATCCATATCTCTTTGACCATCTATAAACAGCATCCATATCTCTTTGACCATCTATAAACAGCATCCATATCTCTGTAGACAGGGTTCCCACCAACCTGGAAAACTCAGGGATTTAAACTATGTTTGAAACTCAGAGAGAACTCGGGGAATTCTATGATTTTGTACAAAAACCCCGAAACCCCCGCGGGGGGGGGGGAATTAAGATTTTAAATAATGTTTTTCCCGTTTAAAAGCTTCAGCCTTTTTAACACAAAACTGGTAAAATGGGTGAAAATGATTCCTTCCTAAAATTACGGTAAATAGCCTGGGAAATGACTTCATCTACTCTGGAAAACCTGGAAAACTCAGAGAAATTGATTTCAGTATTTTGGTGGGAATTCTGGTAGAGTTCCTAAGGTTACCTTCTTTTGATTACAAGGGAATTCTCCTTCTGGCATAGCTCATGCTTCGTCAAGGTTAAGGCTCTGTCTCTCAAACTTAATCAGTCAAATTTCGTCAACTCAGGTTATTCATTTTGACACAGCAGAACATCAGGGCACGGCCTGTCGTCAGATTTGGAGCCCAGACAGGAACTGATGCCAAAATTGATATGACAGGCTGTCTGGCAAGAAATAGCCTGGCAGGGAGAACTCTATAGTGATCAAGAGAAGGTATCCTTAGGGGGACCTCCAGACACATGAATGGGTAGTACAGGGAGGGATGAAGATGGACCATGGCAATCCTGATGCAGAGCTTTTTAAACTGTAGTCCATGGATCCCTAAGAGTTCTTAGCCTACTCATGGAAAATTGTTTAGAAAAACACTTTTTTATGTAGATTTATTACATTAGTAAAAGCATAAAAATGGAAAGGTGTACACTTTAAAAAGCTCTGTAAAATTTTGTTGATGGTGTTCTTAAGTTGACTCTTTGAAAGAGCGTAAAAACTGTTTGTCTCTGGTTAGATTTGACTTCAAAATTTACTACTATGGACTTTACTAGACAAAGGCTTTGAAACTGTGGTAAAGTCCGTAGCTTCCAGTAAGAATTCAGTAGTGGTCTGCAGAAAGGAAAAGTTAAAAGAAGCACTAGCAGAGCGAAGCACTTGGACGACAGTTTTGTGACTCCTGATGACTTTAAAAAAACCTCTGGTAAAAGATTGTTTTACGGTTTGAACCAGCAATATTAGTCCAGCTGAATTAACCACCCAATTTATTTAAGGTGGTGCCATGCCATACTGCCACCAGTATGTTGTCTGCAACTTCTCTGGCAAAGCTGCGCGTAGAAAACAGAGAACCCTGCCACACTCATTCACTTGTATGTCACATGTCTTTGTGTGGAGCCTTCTATTTCCGCTTGCCACAGGTAAAAAGAATAGAACGTCCTAAATGCAAGCTTATTTATTTCCATATTAAGTTGGGGTGACTATTGCTACAAAGCAAGGTGTAGTCTTGGAGGAAGGGATGTGGAATTATACCCTCAAATGACAGTAGGCTACAAACGGTTGTGTATGCTTCATCCAGCTTTCTGGCTCGAAACACCAAGCGAGAATCTAACTAACAGAAATACAGTGAGAAGAGATAAACATCCATCGTAGCAAGAGACCACGACATTTTGCATTTTGATTGGCTGACGGACTTATGTCAGACGACAAAACTGGATATTTCCAAATGGTGACAGAGAATCAATACAAGCTCAACGTCGTGACTGCAGGCCCATTTCGACGCATTTGACAGAACAGATTGGACATGATGGGCATGATGGACAGAACATGCCAGTATGGCAGCACCATACTCTTAATCACAAATTCCAGTAACTAGTTGAGATTGTTCAGTTTCTGGCATTTATTAAAAAAAAAAAATAGGAAAAAAACTACTGTAGTTTGATTGCTCCTAAAATAAATTGTTTATTAAACTATTTATATTTTAATTGCACACGAGTTTAATCTCCTTGTACAATGGTGTAATGCCAGCATACATCTATACTAGCCATATCGTTCGCTTCTCTCACGCCATTGGCGTCGATCCATGCTTCATGTAATTTCTTTGATTCCAACAGCATAACAAAATCGATGTACTGATTATTTCGACACATAGTAATTGCAATTGTTGCTCACAGTTTATTCATTTCCACATCTGCACATTTCCACATTAGCACATCTGCATTTCACCTACATCATTCAAAACATACGATTTGCTTGTGTGCACGTTTATACGTCTTCTCCTCCAGAAGTAATCTCCTACGAAGGTGAGAGATGAAAGGTTGAGAAAGCAAAGCAAGATACGTACGTGTTTAATAATGTAGATGCCTATACTCATTAGAAATAAATGCAGGACTCTGAAACCAGTGCCGAGTTACATAAGGGCAGTTAAATTGAGAAACTGTGACATGAGTAATGGTTGCATGATTAATTCTCGATTAAATGTAATTACAATCCTTCGTACCAACTGTCTGTTCTGATTTTTCTCCAGCACCAGAAGTCCTCTATGATTCCTGAGGATATTCCGATTGTGTAGTAGTAATAATTTGTAAAAATGTCTGATGTCTCCCAGTAATGCACTTTTCATCTACGTGAATTAGTATTCTTACAAAAGTGTAGAACATATTGAACATGTGTTAGTCGTCCTTCTTTAGAAAATTATTTTTTGTGTTCACAGATGTGGGTCGTTACATGCGCCATCTTTATGGCACCAACGGCCCTTTTGTCCCGTCCACGGTCCCTTCACCGGAACCAGTACACCTGCCTCGTTACTATCACTATCCTCACGACGAAATGGATCTGAACGTAGCGGGGCTCGGAGCCGGGCCTTCACTCACCAATCCCCGAGCCGGACGCCGTCCCCGGAGGGCTACACCGGCACCACCACCAGTCGACGAGGGGAGTACGACAGCTTCGTATCGGGAATCGGGAGCCGAAGACTCGGAAGACGTACCCGAGGAAGAAGAAGAGGAGGACACAGTACACGATTACACACGACGCAACCGACCAGCGCCACCAATACCTACATACGCTCGCGTCAACAAACATATGGTGTACTAGATGAAGTGCTAAGGACAATTCCAGGTGCAAATAATATTACGGCTTCTGCAGGATTTTCTGGGTACTGACTGAATTTTCTTGCAACGCTGAAAGAAAACTGTAGTGCTGACCATTTTGCTAAGCTCTTAGGAGATACCATGTAATGCTTCAGGACCATGCTCTACAAGGCGGAATTGGGAACGAGGCACAACTGCAGGGCAAACAAGACTTAGCCATACCTTGTGTGCATTAACAGTTGAGAAAATTCCAATGTGCCCACTTTCTCATTCAACTTGCAAAAATCGTAATTATGCTCATAACCTAACATTGTGTGTGTGTATGTATGTGAATATCGGACCAGCTAGTGTAATTCATTCACATGTAAAGCAGCAAACTAAGGGACATAATTAATGTTGTATTGAAGAGGATATTAGCAGCTGAACATATTCCCACACACAGTTCCACATCTTTTGTGGAGTCTGTAATGACTGTTAGGTGCTGTAAGTGCCGGCAAACCCTATAGAATGTGTGTGGTAACGTCTGAACACTCCCTTCCTACTGCAGAGTGTGTTATTTAAATGCTGCCGGGCAAAAATTCTATTGTAAAAATGTGTAAGCAAAATTGTCTAAGCAACAGAAAGTGTTAACGAAAGAGACATTGCGAGTCTAAGTCAAGCTTGATGGCGAGAAAGTTGTTTAAAATACAAGGATATCCTGATGTTAACTTTCCGCATTATTTCCATGTGTTTGTATCCATTCCTATCTTCACTAATAAAATGTAGGTTTCTTTTTTAGCCGAAAAACAAAAGTTAATCGAGGTTATGTTGTAACTTCTGTTTCACTTTAAAACAGCCTTGTTGTGCCAAAAGCAATATCAACCGCAAAAAGTAAGGAACAGTCCTATTCTACTGAACTGGTTAAATCAAGATGTAGGTTAAAAAGAGAATTGGGCCCAGTACAGACCCCTGAGGTAACCCATCGTAATATTCTAACGAATCAATTGATTTCTCTTGATGTCTAAACTATGCGCAATGGCTGTTTGCCGTGACATCACCACGAGTTAGCCAATAACGAACGAGAACAACGGCTGTTTGGCCGTCTGATTGGACTAGCCCAGTCACGTGTTATGCACGTCACAGCAAACAGCCATGGCGTGTGGTATAATACTGAACAGTTGTTCTCTTGATATTTAGTGTGGAAAGGGTGCTCTCAATTCAGTTCAATACAGTTTAATCCGACTCAGTTCCAAGATGAAAATGAGCAGATGCAGAATCGTAATAACGAGAACACTAAGCATTGAGCAGCATCAATGATCAGTAAGTACCGCTGGGCTTTCCCCATCCTGTAATAACAGCAAACAGGGACAGACTGAAAGTAGTTGCGGGCCTAGCTGCCCAGCTGGGTACCCCAGCTCAAGATTTTGTTTTATTTGAAACCGCTAAAAAAAAATAGGCTATAGTTTGTGTTATTTTCTTAATTGCGTTAACTGGACATGTATTAAGTATACCATACTTTTTTTTAGATTGGTATGCTTGTTTCCTACAGGAAACGGTGTAAGGAGTACATCGTGTGATGCAAAGGAATTAATACGAGTGTTAGAATACGCAACCTTTGTGGAACAGTTTTGGGTAAGAAAATATAAACATTTTGGCCTCAAAACCCATTGGCTCAGGTGGTGATTACCACCTAGCTGTCCAGACCAACCCGCCTCAGACGGCAAAAACGCTGAAAGCCCGTGATTAAGTACAATTATTCTCCACTGGTGGTGATATCCGACAATGTAACTTCCGTCCTGCTTCACCAAGTGATCACCAGTACTTCTGTCCAAAAATCAAATTTTAAAAATCACACTGCACGAAAGTTGATCTAAAAAAAGCGACCAACAATGTCAGCCTTGTTGTCAACTTGTCTGATGGAATAAAATATAAGACATCGTTGCTTGCATGGTGGTATTATGGCACCTCGAATGCGAACAGCCATGCTTTAATAAAGCAGACAAATTCTGCGTTTTTCATGAGGACTGGAACGACGCGAGTTGAGCAAGAAGTTAGTGATACTGATCGTACTGGCTTATTATTAACAGACTTGCAATTGGCTGTTCCACTTGTTAGTAGGAGATCCATAATAGTTGCTTCTAAACTGTGTTTGTTTTTAGAAAATAAAATGTTTTGCGCTTTAACTAAACAATTCTTTAGTTTTCACAAATGGCCTGAAAAACTAATAAAATCTGGTGTTTTTATTTCCACACGAACTAAGCTGACGTGATGTTCAGAAATTATTTACTTTTGGAAATTTCATCCTGTCAGGGTAAATCTAATGAAACGCGATTTAACTTTCACAAAATGTGAATGTTACGCTGAGTTTTGCTGAAATAACTTGTACTACAGGGGCGGGAAGACTTAAGTCTGATGGCCAGATATTTTTACATCACATTGTAGCAACCACGGTGAGAAAAACTGTAAGAAATAAGCACATGGAAAGGTATAGAAACTTGCCTATAATATCTACATATTTTGTCCATGGTTATTAAATAGGGTTAGAACGCCCTGCTCCTTAATAAGAATATTTACGAAAAGTAAGATTTTTTTTTTTTTTTTTTTTGGTGCTTGTCATTTGTCATTCCACAACCATTCTTGAATGTGTTTATTCACAAACAAATTAGCGTCCAAACTGAGTTTAACGCCTTTTATACCACAAAGTAGCCTAAGCGAAAATGTGGCTATGATCTTGACCTCCAAACAAGGATGATGCGATATTTAAATTATTTCTGATGTTAAGTTCTTGCCCCTAAAGTGCCCAACGCCGCCTCTGGAAGCCTCAAAATTCCGAACTTACAACTGTCAAAGAAACTAATAGAGGCGAACTCGTTCTTATTTTTACCACTAGTTGTGTATCTGGCCTTATCAAACTATTTCTCACTACGTTTCCATTTTTTTCTTTCCAACTACAAGTCTCACTGTACGACCCACCTAAGATTGAGTCTCAGAAAGCAGCTATTCAAGGAATGAGCGATTGAAATTGGAACCCACTGCCTGATCAAGTCATCTCTGCACCATCTTGAAACTCATTCCAAGCATGGCTGGACATTTGAGTAAATGTCGGGGTTGGGTGAATCTGGCATTCTCTTGGCATGTAGTCATGTACATGACGACTCTAACCACTAAGATGTACTTGCTCGCTTTGCTTAAGAGTCCCCAGTGGTCACTCACAAAGCTCACAGTGTGCCCTGATTTTAACCTATTTTGTTAGTGATGTTTTGAAATCACTCTGCTCTGCAATGTCTTAAAGACTATAAGCTTAAAGATACTCTGACATTAAACACAAGGCGCAGAGGAATCATGTGAAAATAGGAATGGTTATGAATCTAAATGCAGAATACCTCGATTCGTGTGGATAGTCCAACATATAAAAAGAAGGAATGCCATCCATTGCAGATAGGTTTTTCACTGTTTAAGGTGACTGCAAGGACATCTGTACAATGTGATAGTACCAACCTTGTTCCTTAACCTTCTGGATAAAAACCTGCAAGACAGGTACAGAAACTGCTGTTGTAGCATCCGTACTTACTTGCCTTGCCTTCGAAATATTTTCCTTCTAAACGTGCACGAAAAAATTTTTAAAACAGGATTATCGAAAAAGGAGTAAAAGATTAAAATTGCGGAGAACATCGCAATCCCATCCATAAGAATTTTATTTTATTTGCATTACAAAAGACACTGCAAAATATTTGCATTACATAATACTATATATTACATTAATAGTTACATTACCACCCAAGTCATAATAACGGTTTACAATTTTTAGAGTGCAGTTCACATCACTGTATAGAATATGCTCTTTGATCCGATGTAAAACTGTGTTTCTAAGCGAAATGTGATTTATACTTTGCCATTGTATTTACGTTATTTCTGCTTCGAATTGCTTTTATTTTTAATAATGTTGTTTTATTGTGTGTTAGTGTACCAACTTGCTATATGTAGAACAAGAATCTATAGGAAGTTATATAAATTCTTGGTAGAACTGCCATTTTTGACATTAGTTAATAAAAAACAACATTGTGTAGCAAATAAGGAGTCAAACAATTTTTGAAGTTAATGTGCTAAATTTAGACATTTATCGGAAAACCTGCCGAGAGAAAGAGGAGGGTATTATACAGGTTTAAAATTTAAAAGGTAAATATGGGAATTTAGGCTTGTTAATCACAAGATAGGTATCTATTAGCTCTCGTTAACGCAAAAAGAACAATTAAAATCAGTTACACACAGCATTTTATACAATTAAAAGAAAGAATTTGAAATTGGCCAATTTTAGTACCATTTCTTGTCACTAGATCTCGGTGTTAGCAATGTTTGTTAACCAAACTGTAGCTTAAATAACTTGTGCATTTTTCAGACGTAATTTTTCCCATTTTTGATCATATGTTTGTTCTTTGTAGGAAAAAAATTAAAATATACGCGTACAAGTTAAATTATAGTTAGACGCTTTGCGAACAATGGTACTAAAATTGGAACTTCTAATTCTTTATTTTTATTGTATGAAAGGATGTATACAGCAGCGACAATAACGCCATTTTGGCTACGAGCTAGCATTTGGAGAGATAGCTACAAGGGGCACTAGATTAATATGGAGGTAAAAACAACGGCACTAATTGAAATCGAGCCTGTGCTTTGAGAGCAGGTTTCTCAAAACACGTTGTTTTCTCCAATGCCTTATGTTGCGAGGTTGTAAGCGGAAAAGAAAAGATTCCACTTGCTAAAAATTTCAGCAACTGCCAACAAATCGAAGAAAATCGCGCGTTTCAGGCCTAATCAGCTTTAACAACATTGGCTTCAGTCAGACGCCTCTTTTTCCCCTCCAGTGCCCCTTGCACTAACCCAGTTACTGGCTCCAGCATAGAGTTATATACAATAATATAACGTTATTGTCATTCTACACAACGGATTTTAATGGTTCTTTTTGTATTTGTGAGTGCTAAAAAAACAGAGCCATAAAGCTTGCGTGTGCAGGCAGCTTGCTTTAACACAGTTGGTCTTGTGTGAAGAAATAATAATACTCAAATCTGAGAATAATAATAAAAATAATAAAATTTAGCTGGGGTAACATCAAGGAAGACGGTAAGGAAGTCCTCTTACACCGCTCCTAACTAGGGCCGTCATCAGTTCCACTGTCGACATAATGGAGGGCGCTCCGCTTTCTTTGCTGTTTGGCTTTAAATCGGATCGGATCAGATTTGCCTTGTAATTTCTAAACAATAAGAGACAGCTGCTTGGGGTTTGGGCCATTGGAAAGGCGGTGAAAAAACCGTGAAAATGGTGTATAAAAACGTCCAAATCGGTCGACGAAAAGTGAAAATATCTTGAATTTGGCTTATTACCGCCTAATGCCGCCTGTTTATCATCAACAATCGGATGCTTTGAACAATTAGAAACGGCTTCGCGTCTCGTTGTTGTTTTGATTTTGGCTCTTGCTTTCGGTCCATTTTGTCATCCCTGATGGTCCCTTAACCCTGCGTCAGATTCCGGATTCTTTTGATAAACCTTGTCCGAACTCCCGTGCTACTGCATGCAAAGTTTGGTTTGGATAGTCCTATGGTGTTCGCGTGATGTGCGGTCTAAGATTACATTGAAGTGTCTTCATAGCGGAGCTACGCTCCAATAAAAAAAAAAGAGTAGTCATGCTTCGTGCTTCAGCCCATAAGCAGTATGGTAGTTTATAGTGGGCACTTCAGCAAGCGCATAAAATCAAAACCATCCAGGTGCAGAAGGGTCCGAAACAACACGGAGGAGGAGGGCATTCCAAACATTCACTACCCTAAGAGCAAAAAAATGTTTCCGAATCTCGAGGTGGGATCTCTGGACGACCAAATTCTAGGGGTGTCCTCTGGTTTGTTCATATGTCGCTAATTCGAAGAAAGGCACATTAAGTGTCAATAGCCCATGCAAGATCTTAAAGGTAAGGACGAGATCCGCCTTAAGCCTGCACAATTCGAGTGATTCCAGCCCAAGCTGGCGCAACCTCTCACCCTGCGATAAGCCCCTAAGACCAGGCAAGCCCCGCGTGAAATAACGCTGTACCAATTCCACCCTATCAAAATCACCAAGCTGAAAGGGTGACCACACCGGGCTGGCATACTCCAAGATGGGACGGACGAACACCTTAAAAGCCCAAACTCTGACCTCCATATTGGCCAAATTAAAACCGCGCTTCACAAGAGCCAGACGCTGGAAGGCCAGACCTACAATCTTGTTACAATGGATGGCAGGTTTCAGATCTGGGGTCATCCATACACGAAGATCCTTGATTTGATTTACGGAATTCAGTGGCTGGTCATCAAGAAAATAATACTCTGGGGGTGTTTTCCGTGTACCAATATGTAGGCAGCAACCAGCAACATTTAGTATAGATGACAACGCAAGCTGCCAATTCTTTGACCAGTTTGACACTGCATCAATGAGGGCATCAAGATTTAAGATGGATTCATGGTCGGAAAGTGCATTTCCCATGCACCTTGAGGTCATCCGCAAATTTAAGATGTAAATCCACTGTAATGTCTTCGGCTCGAATAAGGTCATTTAAAAATGAGACAAAAAGAAGGGAACCCAGGATCGAACCCTGTGGGACTCCACTAATAACATCAGCTGAGGACGAGTATGAATTTTCAACTTGTACCACTTGGGTTCTACCCGTAAGTAACGCTTCAATCCAGCTCAACAAAGGGTCACCAATTCCGTAATAGGCCAGTTTAAGAAACAGCTTACTGTGTACCACTGAGTCAAAGGCCCGTTTAAAATCAAAATACACAACGTCCGATGGGGCACCATTATCAAGGGCATCAGTCCAACAGTCCAGCGCTACCAACAGTTGTAAAGTGCTGATCTACCTGGAAGGAAGCCAAACTGATCAGTTCGAAAAATTTCACTTCGGAAACAATAATTCATTATTTCCTCACGTAAGAAGGTTTCCATAACTTTACAAGGGATGCGTTTCCCTTCTTAAATACAGGAACAATTACAGCTTGTTTCCATACATCCGGAAGTACACCACTCTGGAGGGAATGTTCGAAGATAATTGTTAGCGCTGACCCAATTTCTCTCGCAATTTGTTTATAGAGAAAAGCAGAGAATTTATCTGGGCCAATGGCGTGCCTAGGTTTGAGTTTCAGCATAGAGACAATTACCAATGGAACAGTGAAACGGACGTTTATTACAAGATCATATAAGTGTTTCTCCTGATGGTCTATGGGGCATCGAGGGCCGAGCAGTGGGAATGTTTCCATCATCTACAGTGCTATACGACGTACAAATGTTATTAAAAATATTAGCTTTTACTTGGTTTAACCGTTTCATATACGTCACCCACAAGTAAAGGTGGTAGTTTACGAACAACTCCGGTCTTTTTTCGATATAAACGAAAGAGGGCAGACAAGTTTGCTTCTGCAGTAACACCTTTTTCTTCCCTCGTATATGCCACACTTCAACCAAGGCAGAATATATTGTAGGTGGCAGGTCTGATAATTTGTGATTGCCTGTTGATTCTTATCAGATTTGAGCCTACGCCAGAGTCGAAGTTTTTTTTTATCCCCAAGGGCTTTAATTTCCCTGGGGACGTTTGGCTTAGTGCTCCGTCCAGGATTTGTTTTATCTTTAGCCATGTTAGGGCGACAATATTCGAAAATAGACGAAAAAAAAGTTCCACATAGTATTAACATCACCACCACATCCAGATAGGCAACGTCCCCAACCGATGTGACTAAGATAGTTTCTCAGTTTATCAAAATTTACCTTTGCAACCACATGTTGCCATTATCTGTTCTGGGACTTGATCCTAGGACCCTCCGCTTGTAACTCGGAGGATCTATACGACTGCAACAGGGCCAGCCGAGATAGAAGTTGAGAATTTCGCTTCCCGACTCAAAGCTACAACGTTTATTTGCAATCCCATGACCCTTACTTAATACACAAGAGAAAGGCACCAGTAAAGTGTAGTTACGTAACAAAAAGCCAATGGCAACTTTTTTGGAAAAAAAAAATTCTCAATTTAAAGCCAAACAGTATTTAGGCGTAAGAAACAAGTTATTTTTACAAACGCAGTACACACACACACGTCTATAGTCACCGCAGCCTATCTTGAGTTCGCCCCAAAACGAACACAGATAATCGATTGTATATTTTTGGTAGCAGAGCGCCTTGTTGATATCCAGGATGGTTACAAAAACAATGGCGGCCGTCGATTAAAGCCGCTCCCTCCAGGAAGACGTAGCTGCTCATAAAATACCTGCAGGATTCAAGATACGCTGTGCACACAATAATTATGATTCCTCTTCTTCACTTTTGAGCGGTTTCGTCCGCATTGCCAACACGCACATGTTTCATATTCATGGTGTTACATACAACTGCTTCATTCTACTTTACTTTTACCATGCGCAGAAAAAAAAAATTCACTGGAAAAAACCGCCACAGGAAAAAGCCTGGGAAAAAAACAGTCGAAAGGAAAAAAAGCCACGGAAAAAAACAACTACAGAAAAAAGCCGAATTGTTTTGTCGATTTTTTTCCGAGATGTTTTTTATTTTAGGTTAGGTTAGTACAGCTGCCTTGGTTCAAAATTAACCAGGCAAGCAGGCAAATTGAACCAGGGCCCATCTGTTCCATTTTTCTGCATCTCTTTTTTTTTTGCACGACTAGTTTTTTCTTCGGCTTTTTCCGCAGCATTTTTTCGGTGACTTTTTTCCCCATTGCTTTTTTCCCAGACTTTTCCCTTCTGCTTTTTTCCCCCTAGATTCGTTTATACACTCCCCTTTTAAAATGATTTGTTTCTTAGTCTTAAAACTGTTCTGCTTGATAACGGCGGATATTTTACCCCAAAACGTCGCCATTTTAGTGTTTGCTTGTTGCTCCTTTTGGCTCTTTATAACCTTTCATTAATTAACTCAAGTAAATCCAAGGCCCGTCGAGAACCAACCCGCAGAGTGCAGATCAGAATATAGAAAACAGTGTGATGTATACAGGGAAGTCCATGTATAGCTTATACTAGCGAAACACGATATCATGGAAGACTGCCTCACACAAGTCGTGACATTTTCCCTTTCTGTCTATCTCTCTCATGTAGTTGGCATTCCTGAACTAGCGGCTCTCGTTCAGGATGATGCTCAATCAACGCCTAGCCAAAACCACAAAGCCAAACTCATTTTTCTGGAGACAGTTTGGCACCTGTAATACTCACAATACTGTAAGCATTCTGGAAGTGTTCCAAAAGTGTTTGTTCAGCGAAAGAGACGTCCCCTTTCGAAAGGAGTGATGGATTCCATCCGGAGTTGTGGATACGCTGTTACCTTGCGCGCATGCTCAAATATTAACTACATCGTGGACAGAAAAAGCAAATGCACGATCAAATTAAGTCCCTTCTGTTGTTTGGAACTGTCTGGTGAGTGTGCCGAGTTCTGATTGTCGATTTGGAAGGTAATGATGGCTGACGTATCATCAAATAGCACGCGCGTTGAGCCAAACTCCAGAAGGACGAGTTTGCTGATTGGAAGCCATTGGATAGGCCTAGCTCCTGAAGAATGGGCCCTAAGCATCTTGTCGCACAGAAAAGTGTGATGGGGACCAAAGAAACTTTGGAGCCACAGGCCCGATCAGACTTCTGGGTGGCCCTGCGTAGTGGTGAAGCGGCTGTAGCTAAAACCATTGTAATCTTGGAATACTGATGCGACTGATATTACTACTGCGCAAGTGCGTAGCTTTCTTGTTTTTCGATTAACTTGGCCAAAGTTGTAAACACGGGTCGGAACACGTCACAGTTTTTGTACTAAGCTTCGGTTTATATTGTTCTAAAGTATTCTGGAAAACGACTTCATCCCAAAAATATATGCAATTGATGGCGGGGGTGGGGGGGAGGGGGGGTTACGTATTTTCAGGTTGGGGGATTACGCCAAGTGTTAAACTGGTGCTACAATTGGGAGAACGAGGGGGGAGTAAGAAAATGTTACGTATTTTCAGGGAGGGGTTACAAGTGTTAAGCTGTTGTGGGATCGGAGTTGGGTGTGTACATTGTTGAAATTGAAAAAAAAGAACGTGTTACATAATTTGTAAAACACTTCTGATCTCGTCTATTTCCGTGAGAGGCATCGAGCTGTGAAGAAAGTGACTCACTTCCATTACCCCCTCAAGAGCTAAATTGAAAAACCATTAATTTATTACCTTCCTTTTTGTCATTCGTGGGCACAAGTCAACAAACAATTCTGAAGGCCAAAACGCAAAAATGTGTTAAGCAATTTTGTTCCCCAGAATGGCTTTTTTTTAAACACCGGAATTGGTGGTGGGGGGGGGGGGGGTAGATTATAATGAGGAGAGACTATAATCATTTGCATAATATCGTCGATTGTGCGCTGTAGGCCTAATCGTTGTTTCCACTCAGAACTTGCAATCGCAACATCAAGCAACCAAGAATAAATTATCTTACCTTATCTTCAGTAGATGGCCGGATGCACGTATATTCCCACAATCCAATCACTACCTAAAGCAGCCACAATGTATGCTATCCATGTTGCATACATGTAGCTACCACATACTTTTCATTAAATGCGCGACAAGGACACTATCCTTGAAGTCAACTACACAAATACACACAAGAAACACATTGGAACGGAACGGCGTTCCGGTTCTTTTAAGGTTAGCATTTCATCTGTACCGAAAAGTCTCATTTTTTCGGAAATTTGGGCAATTTCAAATTACATGCCATCCTAATTTCCATCCTAAAACCAACTTAAAAATCACCACACCTTTAGTGAATTGATTTAATTCAACCTCAAACTTTGTAACAAAACTAAAATGTTGCTTAGGCCGAATGCCCGTGAGGTTTTTCTGTGGCCGCGATCCGCTAGGCCTACGTTGACAGATTTTTCTCGCTAACCCAAACCTCTACGTCCCTGCTGGCGTTAGTGTTGCCAGATTGGGGGATTTACCCCCAGATCTCGAGGTTTTGAATGCCGTTGGGGGTGAAAACTGGGGTGGAAAACATTTGGGGGGAAAAACGTGGGTAAAAAAAATTGAGGGTAATTCTAGGATGGGGGAATTTATTGGTGTTACTTCTCTGTTACCCACTTATCATTCATTTGTCATTATTTTAACTAAGGGCTTACTGTAAGAAATGAATGTAATATTAAATGTAAAGACATCGTAAAGGGACGTAGGTAGAAGCAAAATGCTTCGTTCAATTTAGTTGGATTACACCCACTGAGTGTGGGCCTCAGTGACCCCCCCCCCCACGGGAAAGGGGGGGGGGGAGACACTGACGCCCACACTCTGGGCTTCAAACCGCAAAAGACGTGGTGTAATCCAATTATGTTGAACGAAGCATTTTGCTGCCACCTACGTCCCTTTACGATGTCTTTGGCCTGAGTAAGACTAATGGACGTAAAGGAATTTCCTAATGTTTGACCGGCTGCCATTTTGGATGGGCTCATCATATCGAAGCTATCGTTGCGGCACTTTACTCGCCTAATGAAGACCTTTCAAATAAGGTATTCCTCTACGCCTCCCCCCCTCATTCCATTGGAAATTTCTGAGTTGGGGCCCCTGGGGGCCTAAAGGGGGGCAGGCATAATGCTGGTTGTACAAAAAGGTAGATCCTTTAACCAAACATACATTGCTAGAGTTTCACTAGTGTCTTTCAACCCCCTTAAAAAGTTATGAGGCTGGACTGGGACTTTTGGGACACCCTGTATATGATTGAAGTCCTCTCTCCAGCAAAACTAAAAGTATTAATTTCTCCGTTTCTATTCAATATATTTCGACCAAACTTGGCCAGGTAGTAGATAGCAACTTTTCCCAACTTTACACCAACTTTTATGCAATTCCGTACAAGAGTAAACGTAGGGAGCCACACGTAAATTTGAAAACTTCACTTCTTGTTGTTGTTCTTGTCCTTGGCTGACACGGTTTCAGAAAAAAAAACTACCGCACCTACATAAAATCTGAAACATGATCTGCGTCAAAAATTTCCCTGGGCTTCAACCTTACAGGGACCACTTTTTCGATTGGTCGATCCATTCCGGAGTTACGGTTCCCTAAATGATCATTTTGATTGTTTTACATTGTTTTAACCATTGTATTTAGGGAACAATCCCACTCAGCAAACTCCAGATTCATTCTTCGTGCATGTGTTATGTGTTTACTAAAGAGTTGATTGTTGAACAGTAAAATGAACATAAATTCATGGGTGGGTGACCTCCTGGGAATCCATTCCGGTTGCTGCAGACATAGGGCCTTAAGGCTTCGTCGGGTAGATGACTGGGTGCGGTTAACGCTCGCTACTACCCTTTAAACCCTTTTTTTAAACATACATAGGGCCTTAGGCTTCGTCGGGCAGATGGCCGGGTGCGGTTAACGCTCGCTAAAACCCTTTGACTCTTTGAAAGAATCAGTGTTTCAGCTAAATGCATACATTTTTAAACCAAACTAAGCTGCGTTGTTCGGCCTCGAAATTGGCAGCTAAAAACGATAGGATTGCGTATTTATTTCGCAGATGTAGGCTTTCAGAGCTGACTTGATTGTTTCAAAGTGGCCAGCAACAATCGACTGCATGCATAAACCTTTGTAGCGCGACGCCATAGCCGTAAAAACGGTACACGGATTACAAACAAGAACGTCAAGTGTGCCGTAAAAAAGGGGTTATATGACTGAATTTTCACTTCTTAAAATGTACACTGATAAAAATTGATGATTGATGATTTTTAATTGAAATAATCAAATGTAAAATTGAGAAAATTGCATCTGTTTAAGTGCTGTTGTGCTTTACGAATCATACATTTAAAACGTAAAGCACAACAGCACTTAAACAGATGCAATTTTCTCAATTTTACATTTGATTATTTCAATTAAAAATCATCAATTTTTATCTGTGTACATTTTAACAAGTGGAAATTCAATCATATAACCCTTTTTTACGGCACACTTGACGTTTTTTTTTGTAATTTAATGTTCAGTTTGGTATTGTTGCATAATAACAATGTTTCAAACAATGTAAAACAATCAATTTGGTCGTTTGGAGTTCCCTAACCCCTGAACCACTTGACCAATTAGAAAGGTCCATATGAAAAGGGCACATCTACAGAGCAATACCTGTAAAATGAGCTAAGAACCAGCTCTATTCACCGCATGGAAGAATTTATTTTCGTGATGCAAAAAAAGCGTTACCAGTAGTTAGTAGTAGTTAGCAATTAGGCAAATATCAACGTTATTCACGTTGTTTTTTCAACAAGAAAACGTTAAGTTGTGACACTAACAGTGACTTTTATGTAGCCCATTTTGTCACCCTGGTGGTTCCTCAACCCCATGTCAGATTCCAGAGTTTTTTTTTTGATAAACCTTGTCTAGACTCCCGTGCTACTGCATGCAAAGTTTGGTTTGGATAGTCCGTGTTGGAGCGGAGCGAGGCCGAGGCCGAGCGAAGCTCCGTTATGATCACACTCCAATGTAATCTTGACCGCGCATCACGCAAAAACCACAAGGACTATCGTGATGCACGGTCTAAGATTACGTTGGATTGTGATCATAGCGGAGCTTCGCTCGGCCTCGCTCCCTCCAATAGAAAGGTCCATATGAAAAGGATACACCTACAGAGCAATATCTTTAAAACGAGTTAATAACCAGCTTTATTCACCGCATGGAAAATTTATTTTCGTGAAACAAAAATAGCGTTATGACGCAAATTTCAACGTTATTCACGTCGTTTTTCAACAAGAAAACGGTAAGCTGTGTTACTAACAGTGACTTTTATGTTGTCAGGCGACCAAAATCTCCCGAGCAAACAAGTTCAACCTTTTCTGTCTCATTGTTATTTATCCTCAGATGGCTGAAAACAGCTAAACTATATCTTAGCTGTAAAGATATAGTGGTCGCCATGCTCCTATATATATATATATTATATGGATGTTATCGTTTATCTTGGCGGGCGACAAACTAGCGTGTGTCTTGATTACGCAAATATCAATGTTATTCACGTCGTTTTTTCGACAAAAAAAACGGTAAGCTGTGTCACTAAAACATTGACCTTTATGTTGTCAGGCAACCAGCCTCCCGATCAATTAAATTTCTGTCGCATTGCTATTTGTCCTCGCATGCCTGAAAACGGCCAAACTACCTTAGTTGTAAAGACGCAACGTGTCTAGTGGTCGCCATGCTCATACATATTTTATCTGGATAAGTGTCATTGTTTATCATCTTGGCGGGCGGCACAAGCGTGCGTTTTGAACATTTAGGTTTGTGCGTCTTTGCTGAATTATTTTATAACAAGAGAGAGATTTACCTTCAAATGCTTACGTCGCCGTCTGTGTCATGATCAAGACTGAATTGCGACGATGATCACTGAGTCTTCCTATGAGAAAACAAGGCCGTGTTGTGTCGTTCCGTAGACCGTCGTTCTGTGTCGATTAATCTTTGGACCGTAGGCCTAGTGCGTTCGTTTGTTTTTCTTGAATGGCGCGCCGTTTCGCCCGTAGTACTGTACTGCAGGAAAGCCATAAGTAACTACGGTTCATTTAGATGCTCACTCGCGTACCTGAGTGCCACGTCATGACACACCACGTTCGTTTAGCTAAAACAAGGATAGATGAAGGAAAGTTAGTGCTAGGAAACAGGCTTTGGGCTTTAAAAATGGCATGTGCTACCGATTTTTAGTCCATACCACTGGAAAGCGCTCATTATGAGGGTATCAATTTAGTATATTTGAAAGTCAGAATCCGTCTAAAATTAGCATAGATACCGCATTTTCACTGGAATTGAATTTTCAAGCTGAGCCCACAGATTAGAGAACAACCGCGGTTGCTCTAATCTGTGGCTGAGCCCACGAGCCACGGGCGGATCCAGGATGAAGAAGTCTTGGAGGGGGCCGCAGGGTGATTTTTTCTACGTTTTCATGCATTTTTTTCGTAAGTTAACTGCTCTTTTGCAACAATTTCAGCAGTTTTTTGTCTTGCAGGGGGCCAGAGCCCCCTCTGCCCCTCCCTTGGATCTGCCCTTGCCACGAGCCGATTTGAGTACAAACTACTCTCAGCTCAACTTATGTTTGAAACGCCATTGTTCTAAATTTAGAACCCAAAGAACATTTCGACGCCATTAAGTTTAGTTTTCAAATTCTAGGTAATCAGATTTTATTTCCATAAGTGTCGTCGTTTTAGAGTTACTAAGGCCTCTACGTTTGTGGCCCCCAAATCGGTGCAGCTTATTGAATGTACGTAGCAGAACGCAGGCATTTAACAGAGCTCGTTTTAACCCGCATCATGGTCTTGAGAGTTTGTGTTGCCATGGTAAAGGGGCATTTTCGAAATTGTTACACGACGACATTTTAAGAATTTGTATTGTAGTATAAACGTAGTGTCTGATGTATAGATTCATTTCACGCAAATAGCTTCATCATCCTACATTTTAAGGTATAAATGTGAGATTCCCTTAGCCACTCTAAAGGACACTTTAATCGCCATGTTGAAGGTAATTTTCCAAGCATTCTTTTCAAATGTGTCATTAATGGAATCCTTTTGTATTTTTGATTGCCTACCTTAATGTTAATCTTATTTGACTGGCGTCCAAGGCTGCACCTCTCACTATGAACAACAGAGCAATTCCCCAGTTTTCTATTCGTTAGTGGCAAGCTTATGCACCCCAATTTTTATCACACCCTATCTTTTAAATCTTTAGTGGCATGTTTATGCCAGAAGAGGTCCGTAGGCTGCAAATTTTTTGGAACCTATTGTGCAATCGGCAAAACGCATGAAACTGAATGTACCGCGAGAGATGCCTTTTTCCAGAAAATACAGATGTGGTGGGGACGAGACAAGGCCTCATGCAATTTACTTCTGAATGGGTTTTACAGTCTCGTCCTCAACTCATCTGAACCAATCATACTAAGTCTCGTGCTGCAGGACATCGGTTTTCGTTTTCAACTTGAAGGGACGATTTAATTTTCACCCTCACATAGTTACCAGCCAGGCTCCTCATCTTCTAACACTCCTATCAAACCCCATCCCCCCTCACCACCTCCTTCGCTTTAAAATGAATTGCCTCCAGCACCTACCCGTCCTACTAATCCTGATACCTTTCCTGCTGTCTCCACTTGTCCTCCTCAAACACCAAGACCCTTGCTGCAAACTTCACCCCTGGGACAGCCTCCTCCCTACCACAGACTTCTCATGACCTCATAACTATAATTATAAACCCACATCGTTAACCTTCCATTTAACCCTACCCACATTGCCTCTCATCCTTTTCGCCAGCAGTTCCAAATTATTGTTCTTTGCACACAGCCGTGAGGTACTCGTATCTCTCACCCTCCTTTCTTCGAACTCTTCCATCCAGGTCTTATTTTTCCCGTCCTCCAACTTATCCTCCCCCTCCACAAACAGCATGTATATAACAACTTTTCCCCACTGAAGGCTACCTTCATCTTTGCCCACCATTCTGAGCACACCCCCAGGAGCACTTCCAGTTCCTCCCTTTCCCCCTCCATCATCCCCTTATCATCCACAAACGTGAGGCTAGTGTACAAGTCCCCCTTCTTCACCAGATGAAACTAATCCCCGACTCGACCAGTCTCTTTTCTAGATGCCTAAAGTGCACCACAAACAGTAATGGGAAAAGTGGGCATCCATCTTAGTCCCCTCCATACTTCTCCCACACAAATTTCACCCCGTTCCAAGCGGCCATAAGCATCCTACCCTTGTAAAGCCTCCTTATTGACCTAATAAACCCTTCCTCCACCCACAGTATCTTAAGCTTCCTCCACAAAAGTTCAAACGTCACCCATCATAGGCCTTAGCCACATCCAGGAAGGCCAGCCAAAGGCTACTTGCCTCCTTTCTCAGCACCTCAATGGCTTGGGTAACCACAAACATATTGTCTTCAAAGCTCCAACTCTTCCTGAACCCATTCTGAACATTTCACAACACCCCCTCTCCTCGAGCTCTTTCTGAGCTACTTTTCCAAAACTTTCATAAAAATCTTTTACACTGCATTTGTGATCACAACCAGCGTATAATTCTCAAATCCCCCTATCCCTTCCCTTCCCCTTAAACACCAGTTGGATTCTCACCTGCCACCGGCTTTCTGGTACATCCCCCCTCAATAATGCCATTCATTTCCCTAATCAACCTCATCTTCCCTTTAGCTCGATCACCTTCAGCAGTTCCCCCACAAACCCATGCTTTGCTGCTGCTTTCCCCTTCCTACTGACAAGGCCCCCTCAAACTCCGCCATCAAGACTGCTTTAACCAACCAGCCCTCCTCCTCCTTCTAATTGTCAACAGCCTCATGCCAAAGATGAGACTAGAACGACCCATCAACTGAACCCCCCCCCTCCTCAGCCCCTGTCAGTGGCCCCATTTTCCCACCTTCTTCGTCCTCTCTTGTTCCCACCTTCTTCCGCCTCCCTTCCCCTCCCCCTTGTATCCTCTTTGTCCTTCCTCCTGTTCTCCCGAAAACCACCACTCCCATTATCACCTTTACTGATCCTTCCCCCCCAGTTCTCAAAAAAATTCACTCCATCAGCCCTGCATATCTCTCGCCAGACTCTCCTAGCCACCTCCTGTGTAAAATATACCCCATCGGGGCTCCAACTTCACCCTGCTCACACCTTCCTGTTATCCACATATTCAATTCATATTCTTCATAGGCATATTCTTCATAGGCATGTATTAAAGCTATGCACCTTCTCTAGTACTTTTCCCTCCACCACCTCCCCCTTCTCAGGCTCAAACACACCAACACTCTCCCCTTCCTCCTGACCTTCTTAAGTTCCTCGCAGTTGCTTCAAGCTCTTTCACAGATCAAGCATGGTCCTCCTCCCCACATCATTTTACTGCAATATAAAATGACACAAACCCTCCTTCTTTCCCTATACCCTTCACGGCATTTGTCACTAGCAGGGAGAAGTTGCTCTAACAACATCCCCTATTAGCGATGTATATAACAATCCCTCTATATTCTCATGCTCTTCCTATCCCCTCCAGCGACACCACATGACTGTCCCCACCACGATTTCCTCCCACACTTCACTTCCCCACTTCAGCTCCCCCTACCTCCCCAGTTCTCTGCCATATTTCCCTCTCCAATCTCTCCCCTCCCCATTACCTCACCCTTTCCTCCTCCATCCCTGTATCTACCCTCTTCTTCTTCCCTCTCCTTCCCCATTCACAGCCCCTAAAATAGCTTTCCCCCTTCCTCTTCTAGAGGAAAAACACTCCCTTTCATCCCATATACTATACTTCAGCCTCTTACCAGCATTCATCATGATCCCCATCATTCTGATCCTCCCCCTTCCTGTTTCACGTGCCACTCCTTCCTGATCCTCACCCACCCCCAGCAAAAGCCCCCAGTAATGAAACATCACTTGCAACACACACAATATTATGTACATCCCTCTTCAATGACACCCGCAGACACAAACATCCGCATTCCTTATCACAGTCTTCCTCGCTCTGGCACTTCAACCATCAGCATCATGTGTCCCCATGTTCACTTTTCCACCCTCAGTCACAAACTCCTGACCACCTGTGCACACTCCCTGAGTCTCTTAGCTATTCCGGTATTCATCACACACTCCACTCCATCTTCTTCTCCCTCCATCTGGCCACCGCTGCTTTCCCCTGGCCTCCTCGTCCTTCTCTTCATCAAGTGTAGTCAGAAGATCTTCCCTCCATCTCCTCCAGGTTGTGTCCTCCCTACTCTGCATCACTTCTCTCCTTCTCTCTCCTTTTTATCTCCTCATTTCTATCTCTCTGCACCAAGTTCAACATTTCGTTCTCCATTTCCTTCCACCATTCGCTCCATTTCTCCTCCCTCTGTGACTCTTCTTCCTTGCCTTCTTTTCATTTCATTCCATTCCATTCCCACTTCTCGCCTCCACTCGTCCCACTTCTTTCTCCATTCCTCACATTTTCGCCTGTCTTGAGCCACACTTCCCATGCCTTCAATCTTCACATTCTCAGAGAAAAGGGGAAGGAATTCCTTTCCTTTACAGATCCCCTACCACATAATTCCGTAAGCTTCTCGCGCCTCATATAGAGTTTCTTCACTTCGACCCACAGCCATCCTCCCCCTTCTCAGCAATCTCTTCTCCAGGCAATCCTCAGCCATCAGTAGCGGCCTGGACTTCAGAAACCTTAACCTCCACCCAAAGTTCCTCCCCCTCCTTCCCACCTCTTTCGGGGCATTCAAAGTCATACTGCCTCCCACCTAACACTCCAGAAAACCTCTTCCTCTACCCGAATCGGCATTACACCAGGTGCAATCTCTGTCCACCCTAAGCATCAGGCAGAGCCAGGCTGTAGAACAAGGCCAAGAAACTCTAACGCACCGATCTAGGTGGGAGAAAGTGTGAGCCCTCATCAAGTTGCGTGCCCGCGGTTTGACAAGCTTAAAAGGACATTCCTTTTCTCGATCTCCACATCAAGTACGGCCCCAAATTTTTATTTACTTAACTTTAGTCAATCCCTAGCTAAAAATTCGTTTTAAAATGTGGCGTCTAGGAGATTTTCTGTTGAGTATTGGTAATTTTATTTAAATGTGTCCCGCACTTATATGATCCTTTACGCGCTCACAATAACCATGAGGTTTCATCTCTGTGTGTGTATGTACTAACTTGCTAATAATTACCATGACATAAAAAATCTAAAAGTCTAACGCGGTAAAAAATTAAAATTAATTATTCCAATAGATCGCCGAAGCAAAATTATAAGACACTACCCTAGAAAATTATAAATTGTGATGTTCATATGCGAGAATCATTCCGGTTTGTGACGACACTATTAATGCGTTCATGCTTGTTCGTCTGTTAGGCACAATGCCAACTGAGACAGTAGAATCATTCTTCGCTGCGAGAAACGAAGCTACTATCTCAGTTGACCTTGGCGAAGTATATACGCGGATGGCGATCAGCGCATGGCTGTTATAAGGCAGGCGGGGTGTGGCTTTAAAAGGATGATCCCAAGTAATGCCAGAACTCCCAAACGCAAAAAAGTCCGTTGCAGGGACCCTATCCGTCCAGGCCATGGATGATGACAGGGCCGCGCTTACTTGTACTCGTGGCGCCATCTGAAAACTGCAGCTGAAAATTCCATGGTGAGTCACCAAACGTATATTTGTCTCAATTGGCATTGCCCGTAGTAAATAGCCAAGATGGCCGATCTGGCGAAGAAGTACGGTTTGGGCAGTAGCGGTCGTAACCCATTTTACGAAGATGAAGATCAAGACGAAGACGTGGACGATTTCACATTTATTAACAGTCCCAAACAAGGTTCGTCCGGGTATATGTTGGGTTCGACGGGAGGAGCGAATTCGAGGAGCGAGGCCGAGTCGAGACGCCAACAGCTGATGGAGGAAAGGCGAAGGATTGACGAAAGGACCTTGGCTAGTTCAGAAAGAGCTCTTGGAATGGTTTATGAATCGGAAAAGATTGGCATTGACACTGCTGAGGTAAGGAAATAATACGAGTGGATTGCGTATGGTGGGTTCACTAATAAACCAAGTAGTGTTGATTGGGATACTGAAGACTGGATGTGAGACGCTGACAGCGCAGTGTTGATTACTCACGGTTAATGACATCACCTCATGGTCCGATTCCTGGAAAATTATTGATTATATTTTTAGTGTTCTATATTTTGTACCGTACAATACAAAACTCGGTGGGTGACGTGGAGCTGTTTTAGACATCGTTGTATACGTTATTCTACCAAGATTCAACGTTCGCAAATCGTCCATTTATCCTAGTTTGTTTGGGAGGGGGTTGTGATGTGTGTGTGGGGTAAATTGTTGGAAAATTTTCGTCCAAGCTGGAAAGATTCCCCTCCCCCCACCCCCCCCTACGTAAAATTCTTTGAATCCAGGCGCTCCTTGAAAAGTATGGAATTTGTACAGATCTTTAATAGAAGCTGATAATGCCTGCACGTACATCCGAATTTTTCGGCGAAACTGAAAGTACCGTGCGTAATAGTGCGATAAAAATGTTTTTTGTTTTTTGTTGAATGGACGTACTGCATTTCTCAGTTGACAAAAAAAAGTCACATTAGGGATGTCAATATCTTTCGTATGAAGTTCTACCATGGCCAAATTACATTATCCCAGACGCAGAACTGTCCCACTGTCTGTGACACCAATTGTTGGAAAAACTTATCTGAAGCTAATGTGGTTTTAATCATATGGTTGCCCATATGTTTATTAGTTTCTTAATTGATCAACTTGTCATTGCTTTACCATATCGATCTCGCTATTCCACCAACGGAAAGGTCTTGTTGAGGCGGTTAAAATGGTGTATTGAAATGTCAAAATTGGTTAAAAATTGACGAAACGTCACAAATTTGGCCAAAATCCACGGCGGCCTTCCACTGTCTACGATGTATCCTTGCCCGTCGCGTTGTTTATGCTATGGGGTACGTTATAAATAAAATTATTGAAACTGCCAACTTATCCTATACCTCTATACCGTACAATCCTAAGCTCAATAGGTGACGTGACGTGGAGCTGTATTTAGACATTGCTTTATACGTTGTTCTGCCTAGATTTAACTGGAATTACTGCAACTGGATTTCTACGTGAAAAATAGAACTACTGTTCTGTGAAAACGTCTGGAATTTAGTTGAGTGGGATGTATGAACCCTGTTTTCTTTACTATGGGTATATCGTCCGTTGACGTATATATATGTGATAAGACAGGAGGGAGCTTTCGAAAGTCATCCCGTCCAAAATCGTGAATTACACTTACACCTACTTCATTTGACTCCAAAAGGAGTCGCGTAATGAAGTGATACGAAGTTAGTGACATGTTTACAAATTTATCACCATTTATGGTAACTGCAAATTTGCTTTGTTCACCCTTTAGGCTTGTGCTCTGCTAGTTGATTTCACATTTTTTGCTGGCCAGTCAGACGTTGAGGTCTACTTTTGGTCTGTATAATGATGTACTACCGGTCGACAACTATAGTTTGTTCCACGTTATGTTTGCAGGAACCACAGCGAGTGCAAAAAACACGTAAATATCCCACTCGTAGACTCGTAACAGTAATTGTGTAGAGTCTACAAACTTGTGTGATACTCACACTTCCTGCACTCGCCGTGCAAGAAATCGTGGCGTCATAGTTTCGTGCAAACATAATGTGGAACAGACTAAAGCAATGACGCATATTTTCTTGTTCAATTTTATTTTTTTCCGGATCAAAAGCCCAATAGGTTTTGAAATCACAGTTGCAAACAGCTGTAGTTTTCTCGTGGTAGTAAGAATTAACCTTGTTGCCTAGCCTATCTTTGCTTGTCACATTTAATGTCAAGATTTTTGGCTGATTGGTGAATCTTAGTTGGCCAGTACCATTGGCCACTCACCATTGGCCAGTACACCAAATATTTTTAATAGCGAAATTAAAATGTTAGTTTTTCGACACCAGTAAAACAAAAAATCGTTCAGACTATAGATAATCATTGTGTAGCACAATTTTCTTATAAATTGTGGTTTCCATGACAGAGCAGAAAAAAAGTTATCGTCTGCAGAAAATATCCACCTTGCTGCTGTGTGATAATCCTGCAGAACCTGCAGAAAGAAAGCCATATTGCCTCTGAAAGCTGAAAAAGTTTCCGCCATGGAACGGCCTTTTACTAATGTAGGTTCCAAATCCTTTTGAAAATAAAAAATTCTCTTTTGTACCGTTGCATTTTGCCACACAACTTACGAACCTTATAGCGTAAGGGCAGAAAACCTTTAAAATGGTGTACTGCAACATTAAAATCCACCAGCAAGAGGATAAAATATGTTCAGTTCTGCCTTCTTTACACCAATCCACGGACCAAATTGGCCGCTAGGAAAAAAAAATGTTAATTGCCAACCTGTCCAGCTATCGCCAATTGGCAAGTGTCCCACATGTGAGGATCTCGTAGAAACGACAGTTTACTATATGGCAAAGTTCAAACTGCAGGTGATTGTGTTCCCCTAAATGAATACGAATCATAGGCTAATTTTTTTTTAGCCTACTGTACCCTTCTTTGGCTTAAGACCAGTTTGCATGAACAGCTGTTTCATAATAAGTGTTTCAGAAACAAGATTGGTTCGGCCCCGGACCCCGCTAGGAAACTAGCAGCTCTTTCCCAAACCTTGTTCGGACCCTCTAAAAATTTTTCCCGGCTGTTGCCACTGGAAGTAGCCACGTACAGCAGTAGTGACACCATTTTGGCTTTGGCTTTCGTGTTATGGAAGTAAAAACGGTGCCACTGTTCCTTAACAGAACTTTAGGTTATTTACTCTTGTAGCCTAGTAAAAAATATTTTAAATAAAATAAAAACTTGTTCCTAGTTTTAATTTCAATAATAGGCAACCAATTGTTTTTATGCCTTTTGCTCTTGACTGTCTCCCGTAATCAATTTTCGAAATACGTAAAATTCAACACTGATTAAAATTAGTTTTTACTATCCTAAAATACTTACCTTCCGTATGTGCTAAAATCGAAATCAAGTAATCTGAAATTTAACCTGTGATGTACATAAATCAAAAGTGCTAGTGTGAAGTAAAGATAGCTTATCTTCACAATCGTTAACGTCATCAACTTCCCCCTGTTGCTTCATTTCTTCCTTTTTATAAGAGGAAACTGAGTAAAGAAATTAGTGTAGATGTTAAAAGGGCAAGTTTTGCTTGGACGATTGCAAATATCCATGCATTGAACTGTAGCCTTGTAAAATAATGCCGTTCTTCTCACCCCCCTCCTCCACAAAAAAAAGACAAGACAGTGGTGCCACCAAATTATGTGTTATGATCATGGGGAGGTCCTTAAAAAATGCTTCCAACAATTTATTTTTTACTGTAAATAATCAGTGTGATAATCAGTGTAGTTTCACAGTCTCTGCCTCCATGGAACTGTTTTTTTTTAGGAACTTCTCCGCCAGCGAGAACAACTGCAAAATGCTGAGCGCAATGCGGACGACATCAATCGAACGCTCAGAACCACCCAAAAACACATCAACTCGATAAAGGTAAGCGATTAAGGATCAGCTGATATGATTTTGTTACCGATCCGATACCGATACGAATGATAATAATAATGAAACCCAACTAAACATTTAATTTCAATACAAATGCAACTTTCTTGTTTTGCGTGGGTTCCAACTGCTGAGATTATCCAAAAAGTTGTCTGCAACAATAGCAGCATTCTTGCTCTTATTCCTACATCTTCTAGTTAGATTTGAAGCTGGTCATTGTAAAACTTTGGGCATCGGAACCATCACGTGCTGCATTTTCATGACAGACTGAGCAAATGGCTTTGCTTTTCTTACTCGGTTGTTGCTTTTGCCGCGCTTGGTGGCGGTTTTGCGGGGGAAAACGGTTGCGATTCTTAGCATACAGAATATCTGTATCGGAAACCTTACAGTGGTCTGATACCAATACGGCAAAAATACAGATAAATGCTGATTATACCGATATCAATATCGGACTATCGCTTTATGCGGCTTTGCGAAATTCTTCACTATTACTAAATTTAAAGTTTCTGGATTTGCTTGCATTGCAATTCTTGTATCTAATTTTGGCTGATGCTTTTAGAATGCAACAATGGTTGGTGGATGATTTGTGGGTATTGGTGGTGATTGTGATTCAGTAAGGTTTGAAACAAAAAAAAAATTCTAATTTGGGATTTCGAGTTTTTTCCCGTAATCTTTAATCTTTGTTTTTGGGGTAACATTTTTTTGGGGTAAAAATTGTATTGGTCTTATGTGGTCTGGAGTCTGGAGAGTGTGTAACAGACACAGTTGGTGTGTGGAAAGCCACAAGATATTTTATATGTCACTGCAGTACTGATGCTTCACATGACTCTTTCAAGCTACATACAAGTACCACCTGCAAAATATAAAATACGATCTCTGCCGCTAGACAAAACCGATAATGAGTTAGCCTGCCTGCTATAATGTTATTAAACGAGTTATTAAACGAGAATAACAGGTGGTCTACAAATATTGTCCTTCTTTTTGACAGCCCTTAAAAAAAATACGGGCTTGCCATTCCTCACTGAGTATAGACAATTTACCCCTTTTTGATAAATTACGTTCTTCTATCATGATTCAGTCGTGCTGATTAAAATGCATACTCGGTTAGGCCACGCAAAATTAAAAATATCTTTATCGGGCAAATAATTTTCAAAAGAAGGCGGCGCATGCACATTTTTTACATATTTACTGAAAATGGTGATATGGGTACAAAAAGCTTTCCTTATGGTCAATACTAAAACGTATAGGGACATATACATTTAATCTTGTATAGTTTTGACAAGATTTAAAGCAATTTTAGAATGTAGGTTAGGCTTCTTCACACTTTTACCATTCTACACTAGTAAATTGAAGATCATGACTTAAACCCCTTAGTCTAAAATCGTTATTCTAGAAAATGGCGAGCACGATTTTGTTTGAAAATTGAAAACAAAACAAAAAATATGCGTGGCGTTTTCCAGGAAGCGGCGGTGCCTTAGACACATTTATTTTTTGTGTGTGGCCATTTTCCCCTTTAGCATGTATCGATGATGGTGTTGGTCAAGATATGCCAATGCATGGAAGTTTTTAAGTTGGAAGGAAAGACTAAAGCGTATTATGTTAGCGGATCAGATTTATTTCAGGAAGGCCGAGGAGTTAATGGCTGGCCCGCCCACCAATAGCCAACGCAGGGCAATTAACGCTAAGCCTAATAGTTAAGACTGCCAAATGGTTAATGTGTTAGGCGGGATTTTGATTAACGGTTGAACACTTACATGGTTACAGTAACCAGTACCGTAATACCTGGACAGGAATTAGGCCTTAACCAATGTCTAATTGCGAAATTATTGTTTAATTGCCTTGTTTGTGTCTAATGATACGACTAGTTTACGAAAAATGTTAATTGTCCTGTATGTTGCAGAGCGTATTTGGTGGACTTAAAAACTACTTCTCGAAGACCTCGGACACTCCGAAGCGTGACTCATCTCACACTGTTGCTGCGCCTCCCAGTGCCCTGGAAGGTGTCGTTGACCAAGTTAGAGCTGAGCAACCGCCTCCACCTGTTCACCCAGGTTAGTAAGTGAAAAAGTTATTTATTTCATTTGTGTGATCGTAGGCCACTGTATTTTAAATGTAAATGGTATGAGTCGCAGCAGCGCAAGGGGTGTTCCTCAGTCCTTGGCAAATTGAACATCTTCGCATAATTAAAACATGGCAGGCCAAAGAAACCCACGATTTGAATGCCGGAAGTAGCAGCATGAAAACCGTAAAGCTAGGCTACAAACACAAGCATAAACTACAGCCACTGCTTGGCTACCATTTATTTTTAAATTTTGAAAATGAAGACAATTTAAACTTGCATTCAACAATTTAAATTGGGTAAAGTCTGAGAAATATACAACAGAAGAATCCAGAGTGGACTGAAGTCGCAGTACCCATGTGGAGAAGTGTGACTCTTTTATCCTAAAGGCATTATAATGTCTGTATTACGAGGTAAGCAGGTATGATAAGTAAAACATTATTTATGTCCAATTTGTGTTACACTAAGGTGCGATAGGAGCTTTTCTGGTCATGTAATGCCACCCTGCACACCTTCGGATTCTCATCTGAGGAAGTGGAAAAATGCCCTTGTTTAACTCAGAGCTTTGTCGTGCACGGTCTGACCATGTGTGATCAGTCACCGTGCAGGTCTACCACAGGTTTGTGAAACGACAGAACTCATCAAAGTATTAGCCCAGCCTTCAAACGTGTAGAGATGGCACTGTGCGTACCATGGAACTGTGATGCTCGTACAGCAGTAAGTCCCAACTCTCCCCGTTGCGGGCCAGGGCGGGGGGGGGGGGGGTAGACGCCTGGGGACGAGGCCTCGTAAAATGAGGAGAGTGGTGTGAACCAAACTCAGCAAGACCTTAACACATTAAGGCAGCGAATACCTGATCGTGAAAAGGGCATGGCAGTGCTACTTACGGAGGAGGAGCAACTCTTCTGCCGTATTGCGCTACTAATGTGACAATGGCGAAACGAATACGGTTTCAGCAAGCGAAATAGCAGAATCGTCTGCTTGTTTGGGGCTCCATTCTACTGAATGGCTGACACCCGGGCCTAGTACAATTTTTACCAATTGATCATTTAATATTAAATACTAAGGCTGTACCGAACCGAACAAACCGAACCGAACATGGCCGCACAGAGGGTGTTCGGTTCGGTTCGGTGTTCGGTCTTTCAAACGCAAAATACCAAACCGAACATATTTTCACTTCTAATCGACAGATTTTGATGTTTGAATACACCATTTTGAAGATTTTTTCGCCAGCTTTCCATTGGTCCAAACCACAAGTTCCTAGCTGTAACGGTTCAGAAGTTATAAGGGAAAATGTAAAAGTAGTGGAGATTTTTTTAAGTTTTAACAGATTTTCAACATCTATGGACTTGCAAGTCCATGTGAAAATACCTACATTTGTTAAGAAACTTTTGCTTTGATGAATCTTTGTGAACTGAGTTCTTCTACATTTTAGTTTAAGATAGATTGGTTTGGTCCATTTTTGTTCGGTTCGGAAGTGTTCGGTGTTCGGCTTATTTAAGGTTTGTTCGGTTTGGTTCGGTTCGGCTGAAAAATTCGCGTTCGGTACAGCCTTATTAAATACTAATGTGATTTCTCGTTGTGGATGTTTCATCCCTACTATTTTGTTTTGTTCCTTAATGTCATAAGATTTGCTTTCTTGTGAATTTGTGTACAGTACTCTTTTTGTGTTTCTCATTTACACTTAACTTCGTTATTTGGCATCCATGCAATAAATAATAAGAAATAAGTCTGGAGAAATTTTAATTCATTTGCCTGGATGCCATCTGCATTTTCCTGCTTAATATGAGGTATTTAAATAACGCTGACTTGAAAGACCTTCCTAGCACAAGCATACTTATCCTCTTTTTGTAACAGGTCTACAAGTTTTGCATATGACGTCACATTTTCTAGACTTGTGTTGTGGGGCATAATAATGTTTTAATTCTTTGCTTATTCCTTACCTCCAGCCAACTCCAGCGATTTTTTAATAAATTAAGTGAATCCCATACATAATTCATAAGCTTTAATTACATTTAGAGGATTTCTGTGGTTTGACGGTGTTGGTAAAGTTTGGTTTATTGGGCATATTTCAGAAGAAAAGTAACCAGTTGTTATAGCATTATATGTTTGATCACAAAATAATAAAATAATGGTACTGTAATAAAGATGTTACTATTCCATACGTCATACAATTTGTCGAAGGTCACTACTGCCGACACTAACTGAGGCACTAACCGAGGTACCACTGCCGACACTAACTGAGGTACCGTCGGGGAAAAACAATTTTTTACTCATAGCAGCCGTTCAGGTATGAGCACTGTTAGCAAATCCTCTACTGTGCTATTACCTTGACACAATTACTTTTAAAACATCCGCACGAGGTTCATCTGTGCTTTATAAAAACTGTGTTGTAAAAGCGTATACAGTAAGTGTTAATTGGATTGTGTGATGTGAATTATGTGCCACGAAACCATTGGCCAGTAGACATTAAAATTCACTCGCTATTGTCCTTATGTCTTACTCGCCAATTAGAAACAACTTCGACAGTTGTGCTGCTACTTGTTTAAATATTGATTGGATCAGTCTTGTTCTCTAGTCAGGTAAAAAGCTAATCACAGTATTGCAGGCAGGGTTGGATTGACCTTGTAATTCTGCAGACTTGGTTGAATAGACTTATAATTTGGTACACAGTGCCACAAACTGCTTGTTTCTATGACATGTGACACTTGGAGCATCAGAGTTTGTTAATCAGTTGCCGTTTTGACGAGGAAAGCATGCAGCCAACTACTGAATTTCAACGATCAATGGTTTTGTCCTTCATATGGTCAGTGAAATCATTTAGCTAGTGGTGCATATGTCCTCTGTGCAGAAAGTTTTATCCTGAAAAACTTGATTACGTTCAGCTAAATTAGCAATGAAGTTGTCAGGGTACTATTACTTACGACAGGAGTCCTCAACCTATGTTGCAGGGCCCAGATGTGTCCAGCCCGCGATTCACTTTCCAGTTCGTGCCGTTATTCAGTAGTTTGCTCTTTTGGAAGTATACTTGCAATTTTGAAAAATAGTTTACCCTAACATTGGAACTATTAAGCAGTTACTGGAAAAAAGTGGAAAACTGCTCAAACCAGTTTTGGGGGAAAAAAACTTAATAGGCTTTTCCATAATGAAATCAGGAATGTAGCTAGACATTTTTTTCTGGAGAGGCAACTCAAATTTTGACCCCCCCCCTCCCCAACACCAAAAAAATTCATATTTTTACAAATTCCCAAGTGATATTTTTACCAAACTGTACACACAGGAGAGGGTGCTGCCCTACAACCAACCATCTACCGTAGAGACAGAAAGTGACGGAGTCAAACTGACTTTTATTTCTTATCTTGGTCAAGATTATCATAACTGGACGTAAAGCATGGAGAGAACAATCTCGAGGATTGCAATTCAAAGTTTACACTTCACCACTAAAAAATGAACAATCACTAACTCTGTCCGCTTGAATTTTCGGTGGAATTACGCAGCGTCCACCTTCTTCAGAAGTCCTGGCAAAAAACGAAGTGCAAAACGAGGTTCACATTGCTTCAGGCAGTGCCAGAATGTGAATCAGAATTTGAATTTGCCGCATTTTCCGTTGGACCACTGATCTTTATGGCGCGCTCAAACTCTGATTTCCATTGCCTGCTGAGATTTTTGGCGAGCTCTGGTCTTACTAGTCGGTTGATGTTGGGATAGGATGGATGAGCAATGTTCATGAGTGCTGCACCCTGCTTCAGAAAATGTTGGATGGCAAGAGATTCTAACCCACGAAGGTGGGCGTCATTTGAAGTATTGGACTTCAGCAGGACAGAGGTGAGTTCCCACGCTATCTGGTGATTTTCTTTTCGTTGATGCACGGAAATTCCATTGAGTGGGTCTAATGTCCGTACTTTTCCTTGGTGTTCATGTATTCTCGTTTGGAGTTTTCGGTGTGTCTCTCCAATAGAAAGCAGAGTTTGAGCGCGCGATATCCTCTACTGTGCTATTACCTTGACACAATTACTTTTAAAACATCC
>JAHWFP010038882.1:0-21844 GCA_023313725.1 Lithobius niger
GTAAGTGGCCGTCGACACCAAGAACATTCAGGAGGGTCAACCCCCCGAAAAAGACAGGGCTGAAGCAGCTGATACTAAAGTTAAAACTTCTTAAAGAAGAAAACGAAAAAGTTAAGCTAAGCCAGTTAGCCCAAGTTATAAAAATTGAAGTCGAAGCTGAGACAGCTAGGCTTGCAATTGAAGCAGCTCGTGTAAAAATAGAGACAGATGCCAAACATTGCACCAAAAAAGTGAAACGGATTGTGAAGGTGCTCGGCAGAAACACGAATTGGATTTACTTGCTTTTGATGCACAAAATCATAGACCCGTAATGCCTAATCTCAGTACGACTAATAACACTTCTAGACGTAGAAGCAATGTGAAATTGTTGCCTCCTTGGTCAGAGGACGATATCGCAGAATATCTTTTGCAATTCAAAAGAACGGCAAAACAAGCCAAGGTTCCAGTGGGTGAGTGGACCCTAGAGTTACAACATTAATTGGTTTGATTTTCACTCAAATCTGTGAGAGATTAAGTGAAACTCAAGCGCAAGGCAAGTCGGAAGTTTTAAAATGGTTAAAAATAACTCCCGAAGCTGCTAGGGTTAAGTTTAAAAGCCTGGCTAAACCTGCAGAACAAACCTATTCTAAATTGGCTTTTACAACGCGTACTTAACTAATTCAATGGTTAGAATTAGTGGAAACTAAAAATGACAGCGCCAAAATCATTGATGTACTTTTGCTAGCGCAATTTATGTGTAACTGCCCCAATCACCCAAAGTAATAGCTGCAGACCAAAACTCACATATAATTGAGGCTTAATGGCGCGTCGACAACTTGGTCATTAGCGCCAACCTCAGTCACAGTGCAGTGGTCCGGGTTGCCACTGCACCACACATTACAGAGATGTTATTCAAACCCCTAATCTAAATCTTGTCATACATCTGTACCTCCTGCAAAAATTGAAAAACACCGGACAGGAGGACAGACTTATCGCCCAACTGACGCGCAATGTCATGCGGAAGATGGAAACGACGACGAACACCATCAAGATGGCGACAATCAACAAGTAAGTGGCGGACCGTAAGTGGCCGCCGACACCAATAACATTCAGGAGGGGCAACCCCCCGCAAAAGGAAACAGTGAGTAAGTCGAGTGTGACCAATGCGCAAACGGGCCAACACCACCTCCTCACGGCGACTGCGGCGACACGCCGAGTGCCATTCCTCAACAGTGCCTTTAATAGCTCGTAATAGCGCGTGCTATGGTGGGTACTGCAAAACTAGGTGAGAAACCCACTCAACCTATAAAGCCTGCTCAGCCGTAGCAAAACAAAAACCAACAGCAATGGTCACCAAAGCCAGAACTCTTAATTTTAAGGGTAACCACAGTAACCAAAACCAAGGGCAACAGAAGCAGAACAACCAGCAAAAATCTGCTCCTGCTGCTCCTAAACATGGAGAAGGGAAGCAAAACTCGCATTTTGACAAACCCCGTAACCCAAATTGTTACACTAGGAACAAGCCCGGACATTTTGCCAAGAATTGCCCGGAAAAGTAAGCAGCTAATAGCCCAAATGACAACATTTTACATAAACATGTCTATGAATGTCAAACATGTCAAAAGTGTACTGCTGCATGACACAGGCCCGGCACATGACGTTAGTGATAAGGGTCTTGTTAAGCCTCATCAATAGACTGGTTAGTTTGCTCATTGTTGTAGTGTTTTAATTGAACACACTACCGCATTAGCCCTAACTTGTATGGAGCTTGATTGCCATCCAGTCCTCTAGAAATAGAAGTCCTGTTGTCAGACCACATGGGCCGTAACTTTAAATTGTTGTTAGGTATTCCCACCCAGACTTTTTTTGAAAAACAGGGAACTGTGAAGTAGTTGCCCGTTATAAATGCATTTACAAGATCTCAAGCTAAAGCGGCACAGTCTACAATAACAGGTGCACCAACTTTAGCTATTTCAAGCCCTGCTCTAGACTCTTGACTCAGATCGGTCTGACCAGGACCTGGAAAAGGGAAGCCCCCCCCCCTCTCTAGTTGATGCTAATCTAGTAAAGCCTAAGGTTAAGGCTCAACCTCTAGGCCAAGAGGACCCAAGTATTTTAGGTCCTAGTGCTAAAGAGTACAGTGAACTTTTAAAATTGTCTTCCACAGACTTAGAAAAGTTGCAAAAGTTGTTAGCCCAGTTGCGCGAACATGAGAAGGATCCGAATAAAACTTTTTTGGTTCGCGATGAGGTGCTCTTTCAAGCACCAGTACAACAACAGAAAGGCCCTAGAGGAACAGTTGGTGTTGCCTCTGAAGTGTAGGGATTTCGTTCTGAACTCTGCTCATACCAATGCATGGGCAGGACGCTTAGGTAAAAATGCATATTTTATGCAGTTTTATTGTTTGAGGACATAGCCCATTATGTAGTTTCTTGTCTGACTTGGCAACAAATGGGTAAAACAGGTAACCTACCGATGGCGCTAGTTCCCATGGTAGCTGAACCGATGGAACAAATTATTGATATCGTAGGACCAGTCAGGCGTAAGGCAGGTTTCTTGTATATCTTAACAATGATTGATCCTGCTACAAAGTTTCCGGAAGCAATTCCGTTAGTAAGTTGTTGACCAGTCAGTTAGTTGTTGACGCTCTTTTGGAAGTTTTCTCTAGGATAGGCTTCTCTGCGACCGTCCAAAACGATTTAGGCTCTTTATTTTGTCAGTAAGCTTACATCACTGTTTTTAGAGAAGTGTGGTATAAAAATTAATTACTCTTCTGTTGCGCATCCACAGTCCAACCGCATCGAACGCATGCTTCATACAGTAAGGCTGTATTGCAAGCCGTGTGTACCGAACATCCTCACGATTGGGTGAGGGCAAACACTGCTTACCTGGAGCAATGTTTGCCCTCAGATCCTTCCCTTATGAAGCCACAGGGTTTTCCCCAGCTGAGATGGTGTATGGTAGGAACTTGAGTGTCCCGTAACTCTTGTCAAAGAAAACGGGATATGTAATGATGTCCACCCTACTGTTCTTGAACATATTTTTGATCTCCTACAGAGATGTAAGCATAGCCATGAGTTGGCTGAAGATTCATATACTGAAGCTCAGTTGAATACAAAAAAATTATGATCGCAAAGCCCGTCAGAGCTTATTTAAACCGGGTGACTTAGTAATGGTGTTTCATCTATCTAGGGCCGACAAGGTAGATATTTGTAGGTAGGGCCGTCAAAATATCCTTGAATAGATTTCTAACACCAATTACCTTGTGGAAAGGTATCGTGGTAAAAAAGGCTTTAACTATTTACCACATAAACATGATTAAGGCTTATGTTGTAATTATTTAGTGCACACTGAGGGGGGGGGGATTGAGGCTTAATGGCGCGTCGACAACTTGGTCATTAGCGCCAACCCCAGGAATATACCAGTGTACTCATAAAAATGTGCTTCACTTACTGATTGCCGTGCGTAAGGTGGCACCAGACCCAATTGAATGGGATAGTGACAAACAAAAGTCGTTAGCACTTTTGAAGGAAGCTTTGATCTCAAAGCCAGTGCTTCGTGCTCCTGACTTTGTCTAGACCTTTATCGTACAATGTGATTGTTCCGAACTCAGGATGGTGTGATCCTTTCCCAGGAGTTCGAGGGTGAGGAGCATCCTTGCCTTGTCCTGTCTCGTAACTTGACACAACGAGAACAGGCCTACAGCACAACCGAAAAGGAGTGTGCATGTATTGTTTGGGCGGTAGCAAAGCTGCATCCATATTTGTATGATACGCACTTTGTAATAGAAACAGACCATAATCCTATCCATTGGTTCAGGCAAATGGCGGGTAAAATTGGGCGTTTGTTGTGATGGAAGTCTGTTGCGCCAGGAACTTGACTACGAATTCAGGTATAAGCCTGGTAAGCAACACTAAGGGGGGGGGGGATTAAAGCTTAATGGCGCGTCGACAACTTGGTCATTAGCACCAACCTTAGTCACAGTGCAGTGGTCCGGGTTGCCACTGCACCACACATTACAGAGATGTTATTCAAACCCCTAATCTAAATCTTGTCATACATCTGTACCTCCTGCAAAAATTGAAAAACACCGGACAGGAGGACAGACTTATCGCCCAACTGACGCGCTATGTCATGCGGAAGATGGAAACGACGACGAACACCATCAAGAGGGGGGGGGGGGATTGAGGCTTAATGGCGCGTCGACAACTTGGTCATTAGCGCCAACCTCAGTCACAGTGCAGTGGTCCGGATCAAGATGGCGACAATCAACAAGTAAGTGCCGGACTGTAAGTGGCCGTCGACACCAATAACATTCAGGAGGGTCAACCCCCCGCAAAACGTAACAGTGAGTAAGTCGGGTGTGACCAATTCGCAAACGGGCCAACACAACCTCCTCACGGCGACTGCGGCGACACGCCGAGTGCCACTCCTCGACAGTGCCTTTAATGGCCCGTAATTTATTACCGTCCTGTCTGCCCCACAAGGTTTGCCAAAAAGCGTGTAACCTCAGACGCAGAGTTGGAAAGGCATCTGAGGGAACAAGGCTGAGATCCCTACCGAGAGGGCCAGAAAAGGCCCCTTTCGCAGCAGAATCAGCTTGTTCATTCCCTGCTATCCCAACATGGCCCGGGATCCAGCAGAAAAGCATGGTTTTCCGCTGGCCAACACTAAGGTATAAGCCTGGTAAGCAACACTATAACACTGTCGCTATGTCACTGTACTTCTTTGATGCCAAATAGTGTTAACGTTGGTATTTTGCTGTTTCTTAAGATAGAACAGTTTTGTTGTAATTAAACTTAAATTCCTCATGCAAACTTTTGTACAGGTTTTAACTTACGGTTTTCCATTAAAAAAGAAAACTTTTGTAAGTTTCCTAATAATGCTTCTTGTGAAAAAGTCTGAAGGGTTTTTTTTCTATGTGTTTTTCCAACCGTAAAAACAGACGTCTGGAGTTCTAAATTACCTGCAAATCTAGTAGCGCCATTTAATTGTTAACAGTTTCCTTTGTAAACGTGCTTACAAACTTGCATGATGGAGGTTTCCAGGCTGTAAGTCATGTAAGGTGACTGGGGATTCGTATCACGGTCATCCCAGACAAAAAAAAATAAACTAGTTGTCAGAGTAAAGACGGACCAGGTAGAAACATGCATCAGAGTTGTCGAAGGATAACGGTAACAATTTATCTTATTGAAAATTTCACGTTTTATTTTATTCCAGTTGGTGGTGATAAAATATTCGTTAGGGTTGCTTGGACTTATGGCTTCCATCTGTGTGGTGGGTAAGAGCACGCAATGACCTAATGGAGTTTTAACAAGTGTTATCTTTTTCCACTGCTGAACATTGTTTATCTTGCACTATAAGATACTTGCTAGGATTGCATTGTTGGCGTATCGATTCTGTATTTCTCGGGAAGTCAGAAGTCGACCCTCTCGGTGGGGGCGTATGTTGGAGTAGCCACTTTTAAATTCATTTCCACCCCTTGGGGGCAAGGCGGTTGTTTGCTTAAACTCTGGGGTTTGCTTCCAAATTAAAGTTATCAGTAAACTTGCTGGCTTTTGCAGCAGCAAGGATTTTAGTTTGTGGCATGTTTTAAATTGCTGTTTATCAATCTCATTTTAATATACTACATCATACGCCTGTATAGGCCTATGAGGAGTTTTCTGCCAATAGTAATGGTGCTGGAGTTTAACTGCTTTTAAAATACCCCAAAATAAATGTTTATTTATTTTTCCCTTGGAACTGTTTAGTTCTTGCTGAAAACAACATGATATTTAAATCAGTTATTTAATTGCATGTAGGGATTAATTTACCGGGATCCCTGTCTTCCAAAAAAGTTGGTGTTGTATCCGGCCAATTTGTGGCCTAAACTGCGGTAGTTTTGATCCAATAAAATAATTATGCTTTTGTTGCTTTATTTTATATTTTGCCGAGTTGATTACTGTAAAATGTGAGTCTTTTACTGTATAGGTTTGCATGGTAAAATACCGGAGCTTGTCTCTGTTTGCTATAACGAAAATGTGTTTACAAAAATTCGCAACCAAAAGTGTTGCTTTGTATTTTTTTTATTTTACTGTGAGTCTTTCTAATACTTTAAGCTTTCGTTTGGTGGGTTGCATATGTAAATCGGTGAAACATTTTGGCAGCAGCAACAAGGACCCATTTTTTGATAATTTTCAACTAGCTTCTATCAAGATTGTGAAGTACGAAAAACCGTTAGGCCGAGAAGATGCTCGGAACGGCTTTGCGACGACCGATAGCGTTTTGTTTGCGTGTCGACTCGGACTATACGTAAGTGCCTTAATCAATCGAATTTGGCTTTACAAGCATTTGTGCGCCTACTATTGTTGCTAACTTTGTAACAGAAGTGCGATTTTGCGGTGGTTCGAAAACTTTTCGTCTACGAGAAATCTAGGAACACAGTCTTCGGTGGAACATTGAGAGTCAGTAAGTCAAAGTCAACACTTCGTAGCGCAAAACACGTGGTAACGTCTTTTCCAAGATGGCAGCAGCAAGTGTTAGCGATTTTCAACTCACGATTTCTCTGTGAATTTTTACTCAATTTAAATTCTGTAAACATCCACACATAGCTCTTTTAGCCTGGATTCAGGATATGATTTTTATTATTTAATACCTAAAGTATTTAATGTAAATCAGAAGCGATGGATTAGAATGGCTAGACATTGGGCCATTGTTTTGGTCCTGGAGTGCTCTGACAAATCAGTTCTCGCGTTTCAGTTTTCAGCCTGCCAATCTTGACTTTCTTGCTGGGCATGTAGGCCTGAATCGCTCACCTACAGGCCCGCGGTTGTTGTCTATATATACAACCAGCACTCCAGCAGGCTGTTGAGGCATCATCTAGAGGCAGGGGAAACCATGCCTAAGGCCGAGTTGGCTAGGGCCGAGATGGCAGCGTCGAAGTATATACTGTTGTCTTCTTCTAGACACAGGTAACCTAAACTATTAGAGTTAAGGAATACTTTTAAATTAATGATTTAAAATTAAAAGTTATAGCTTCTAGTAGATAGTGAAAACAACGTAACTTAAGGTTAGGATTCCTTAAAAACATAAATGCTGGGTACCAATTTTGGGCACCTAACCAGTTTTGGGCACTTTACTTATTCCACTTTCTCCTTGAGATTGAAAGGTAGCATCTCATTGGTTGAAAGCTGCAACCATTATGTGTCGAGCACCACCATTGGCTAATGGAAGTCACATGACCTTGGACAAAAAAAAATTCAACATGGCCGACTGATAGAGCACAGCTACTGGACAAGCTATTTCTTAAGTTATAAGAGTAGTAGGTATGTATGTTAAGGTATGAAAGTTGATATAACTGTTCAATAAGAGTTTAGTGCACATGTTTACTATGCTAAGCCATCAGCCAGCACATGACTATGCTAATATGAACAAATTTCGTGGTAATGATGGAGACATGGGCATGCCCAAAACTGGAACTTATTTTTATGCATTTTGTCCAGTTTTGGGCACAGTGTCCAAAACTGGTGTTTTTATAGCCGACGAAAATATATATTACCTGTTTTTATTAGCGTTTCTCCTTTTGAGCTAGAATTATCCCCTAGAAGCTTTGGAGCATGTATTCCAGCCGGACTTGTACCTACTGCGCATGTGCAGGCTTGGGCTGGCTATATAACATGGTGCAGCTGAGCGCTCGTCATTTTTTTTCTCCTAGGACGTTCACGTCATCGTGACCGCCCTGAGCTCCCCATCTTCATTCCGGTTCCCTGGTCTTAGGACCGTTCCGGCCATCAACGGCGTTACTGCGTTCCTACCAAACGGAACGCGGCCGCCTGCTATGGTTCCATCTCGGTTCCTAATGAGCAGTGTAGTCACTGCTCCTCCTCCTCTGGGATCTGGACAGCGACGGACGAGCTACACGGCTACACGAGCTACCCAGATTACCTGGTCAGCCCGGACAATGAACCGCCGTTCAGGCCGTTCCCTAGTCGTCCGTTCCCTTCATACTCGACAACCACTTCAGCCACCTTCTGCAACGTTCCCGGCCTTAGTTGCCGTATTCCCTGTGGAATCATCCAGGGGTTCGTTCCAACGAAGACGCTCCACCTTCGGTTGCATTCCTCGCATCTCTCAAGAAGCGTTACCTGCAGATCCTCGTATTCCTTCATCCAGCCATACCATTCGACGGCGGACGTCTCCCCCTCGTGCCCCGTCCTTGCCCTCACCAATTCTAACGGAACCCCTTGATTCCGCTGGCTATTTGTCACCAACACTTCAGGAATGGTGTGCTACCCATCTGCCAGTACCGTTCTCCACGTTCTGCCGTCCTTTCCACGACTCATCAGCATCTCCCGTTCCGTGTTATCCTCTCCGACCTGCTGCAACGTCGGCAATGCCCAGACCTGTGCCTCATTCTCCAGCCATGATTCAACTAGCCTGTGATGAAGACTGTTCATTCCTGAACTATGACGTTCACTATACTGTTTTGGGTCACGGTTCGCCGGACTTTTTGTCATTGTCACCACGTTCCCCACACCTCCTGAGGTCTAACAACATATGGATCCCCGGCATCACTCCCATCGTTCCTACCTCTCTAGACACATCATGCATTTCTACTCCTGCACTTCCGTCCTGACTCCTCCGAAGTTTCATCAGCTCTAACGTCCGATCGTCGCAGCTACCAGGCTTTGTACCTTGTCTCCGCGGATACGCAGTTGGCTCCGCAATAAAAAAAAAACATGACAGCATAAATTGGATTACCTCTGAAATGGATTACTTTACAGCAGTGCTCGTTTTACGTCTCAAAACCCAAAGGAACACGGATTTAAAATCACAATTCTACGTACGTACAAAAATGCTGAGAAATTGAACGTTTATTGCGTGTTTTTAATTATCCATTAGTCTATTGGTAGCTATGTACTCACGCTGTCGGCGTGGAAACCAATGCATATTGCTTAATTTGGTTATCGAATAATGAAAACGGTAAGAAACGGGTTATTTTTAGAGCAGTTTTGAGACGCCGGCACTGAAAAAAAGCTGTGAAATTGCTGTATTTTACGTTATCTTTTTTATTTCCAAGTAAAGTAGGCTGCATATCGTGCTGTTAGCGGGAAATACAAGTGCTGTCGCCTAATTTGCTTTCCGAATAATGAAAAAACAGTAAGAAATGGCTGATTTTAAAACTGTTTTAACCAGCCGCTGCTGGTGTGCAAGCAAAATTGGGCCTTGTGTCCTAACGCGTATTAACGTCAGAGTGCAGTGATCCTACCATATGACGGATTTACCGACGTTCTTTGTGTGTGTTTGTATATTTCGATCGCCGGAATAGTGTCCGGATCGTGTCTCCAAAGTTGAAAATCGCGCTGTGTTTATGCATTTTGCTCGCGGAGCTAATAATTTGGACGCCTTAAATCCACGTAGTTGGTTGGTTCGCCATGCCGTGGCAGGGAGCCGACGTGACGGCACGGTTTCCATCCTTCCTTCCTTCCTTCGACCCCTACACAACCCGGCCTAGCTAGGCCTATTCCACGGAAAGTGATGCGTTTTGTTTGTTTGCCTGTTCCTCCATTTCTACCGAGCACTATTTTTATTATTTACACGGCTTAATTTGCATCAATCCATTAAAAATTCAAACGGTTAGTCACAGGAGTGACATAAAGTGTCGAGGGGTGAGGGAGTAATACAAGACGGCAGGGGGAAAAAAGCTAGCCTCGCTTGGCAGTTCATGCTCTAGGATAAAATGGCGGGTTTTAATAAAAAAAAAAAAAGACGGGGTGGTCCGTTAAAAAACGAAACCCGTATGCCTATTCGAACCCGAAAACGAAAAGGAAAAAACGAGTGCGAGGAGGGTCGGACGATCCCCCAACCCACCCCTCCAAAAACCGATATTTGATACCGATTTACCAAGCAGGGTTGCGCAAAAAAACACTCGAGTCATTGAATCCCTCCAAATCACCCTGAGGGGCCGTCCTGCCCCACCCCACCAAGCATCCAAGTACTCCCTATACGCTCCCGTACCCTACTCCACCACCCCTCCCCTACCCCATGACGTCAGACCCCACGCCGCGATGCTGTCATGTTTAGCCAAAGGACCTTAACTACAAAATTTGAATTTTTTGAGTTAGGCACATGAAAGGCCTCAACTCATCGTCAGCAACATCCCAGTGTGTTTAAAACGCATTAACTACATTCCTTCAATGCGAAACACATGTCAACACGATGCCTTATCTGCACAAGCAATGACCAGAATCGAGTAAAACAACCTTATCTACAAGTTCATGTGAAAATTACAGTAACTATATTTTTATTCAACTGAGGACACTTTAAAAGACCTTAACTACAATCTCCCTAGTCTTACCTATACTATTTAAAGCACCTTATCTGCAAGAACTAAGTACAGATTTTTAGGGGAGGGGGGGGAATAAGGCTTAATGGCGCGCCGACAGCTTGGTCATTTTTAGGAAGAAAACCTTACCTGCAACAGTTGAAAAGACTACCACGCATGCGCATTCGCTCATTACAAGATGGCTGCCTCCATCAATGGCATGATTTGATCCCTTGTTCTTACAAAGCGTGTGCCAGTATATTGTTTGCCACGAAGCACCAAATGAGCATCAATTAGAAGGCAAACACTCTCAGTGATATAAATGTTATGTATTTGCTCCGGAGATGGGAAAGTAAATTCGTTATGGCATTACGTTGAAAGACGAACCGAGAGGAAGTTGTTACCGAGACGCTAGGCAACACGTGTGTCATTGCGTTCGTACTGCATCGGTCTTTTTCTTGTCCTCGTTAACGAAACCTTTCATTCCCAGGAAAAACGATGGTACCGTAAATATGCCATAGTCAGTGGCATAGCTACTTTGGTGCACGTCTGGTTGCAAAACAATTTTAGTATGTGTGCGCCCCTCCCCCCATTGCCACTCTCCCAAAATGTTCTGCCGGACGTTTTAAGTGAGCGTTAATTACCGATAATAGTTTTAGGCTAAATTTGAAGCTAACTCGCTGTTTTGATGAGTAATTATGGGCCATATATACCGTATTGTCTCGCTTGCAAGCCGCTCTTTTTATCAAAATATTTTTGAGCAAAAGAATAACCTGCAATTTATGTGTGGACATGACGATAATTTCACAAAATATGTACTAATTTTGAGTTTCAAATACACCATATTAACAGTTTTTGACCAGCTTTCCAATGGCGCAACCCACAAGTCACTAGCTACAGCCGTTCTGAAGCTATTTATAAGAACCATCTATCTTACATTTTTTTAACAAACATGACCTCCAAATGGATAAAAAAATTTCCTACTTAGTGGTCATTTTAACAGTACTAAGTGTGTATGCAGCTTATAAGCGAGACTAAGCTGTATGTTAGGGTTAATTTGAGACTAAGAGTACGTGATTTTTTTCCTGAACAAGAATTCAAACTAGGTTTTTTTTGGTACTTATACATATTCCAAAATGGCTCAATTATCACGAGGCCAAAAAATGCTTATGATGGCTAGACTAAACTTAGAGCAGCAATCAAAGATACGTGCATTAAACAAGCAAACCTTGCCGCCTAAGCTTAAAAAGGTTAATCATGACGACGATGAGTATCTGCCAACAGATAATTCAATTTCTGATTCAGATTCGGAATCCTCAGTCGCAGAATGTTCAGCAAGTGACACTAATGCCATCATGACTGATGACATAGGCCTGCCAGCCAATGAACCAAACTCCATCCATATTAATCATGGCAAAGATATTGTAGCACCAACGACTTTTGTTATAAACGAAGAAAATGAAGAAATTGGTAGATCTGCCAGTCCGAATGATGTCGTGAGTATCTCTCTTAATGGTACTGGGTTGGAATATGCAGGCACATTCGCAGAAAATACATCTGTAAGAGAAGACACCAACGAAACAGATGCCATTAATCCTGCAGAAATTCAAAACACGACTGATGGTGGTGATGCCACACTCCCTCAACCGAATACAAGAAAACGCAAAAATCAGAAATCACGGCAACTGAAAGGAAGAATCAGATGAAAGAGAATATGAAGGAAAGCCTCCCAGTACGTACCTCTTGCGTTAATTGTAAGAAAAAATGTTCATAAAAAATTACTGAACCAAGAAGACGACAGATTAATGAACAGTATTGGGAATTGAGTTGGCAAGAGAGAGACGCCAATTTATTTTCGACTCAACAAGACTACCTGTTAAGCGCAGAACAGGTGGTTCAACAAAACGTAATAACACATTTCAATATGGCATTAAAGATGATACTGGTTCGAGGCACTCAGTTTGCAAAACGTTTTTCCTGGGCACACTGGGTTTTACCAAAAATAATGACACCGTTCTACACAATGTCGTATGCAAAACTGATTCCCAGTTACTTTCTCCTAAGAGTGCATGAGGGATCGGCACCCTTGTAAAACTAAGACTAGCAGAGCTTTAATTCAACAACATGTTGAATCATGCAATCCGTGTGTTTCTCACTATCGACGAGCACACGCTCCAAATAGGAGGTACTTACCAAGCGACATTACAGTTGTTATGATGCACAAGGATTTTGTTGAATTTAAAAAAGTGCCGTGTTCATACCAAATTTATAGATCAGTTGTTAAAAGAAATGAAGATCTCTTTTGTCAAACTTGGACACGAAGAATGTGAACAATGTGACATTTTTTGTCTTCACGATCCTGCACGCACTAAAACTAATATCCAAAATGACTGAAGATTGCAACCAGTGGTCACTGCATATCAAAAAAGCACAAAAAAGCAGAGAAGCATATCGGAGTCATATGAAATAGCGAACCAGAAGAAGGGAAGCTATGCATTTCAGCCGACCTCCAGAAGGTCATAATGCTCCCAAGGATGGATCAGTTCAAGTCCATTATGTTTACCAGGCGAATTATTGCCTTCAATGAGAGCTTCGTTCCAGTTGGCAATAAACAAACTAACACCAAACCCTTAGCTATAGTGTGGCATGAAGGCATAACCGGCCACAAGAAAGAAAATATCGCAAGTACATTCCATGCTTTTTTCCTAGAAAACCGTGACATTTCTCATTTTGTGGTTTGGTTGGATAACTGTTCAGCACAAATAAAACTGGTGTCTGTTCAGTTTCCTGATTCATGTTATCAATACAGAGGATATTGCTGCAAACACAATTGAATTCTGTTACTTCGAACCAGGACATACTTTTATGTCTGCGGACAGTTTCCACCACCAGGTGGAAATAGCCCTAGAAAAAAGGGTAAGGTGTATGATTTTTCTGACTACAAAGAGTTTGTGCAAACTTCAAATTCAGGAAAAGTAGCAGTAAAAGCCATGGAACATAATGACTTTTCCCTATGGTGAGATTGTTCGTCAACCTACGAATTACAAAAGATGCAACCTCGTGTGTATCTGCACAATGTAGTGGCTGTCCGGGCTGATCGTGGCAAGCGTACTTTGATGCACAAAGATGACTTCAACGAGCCTTACAAAGAGTCGAACTTTTTAACTGCAATCGCTACAAAGACAGGTACTGCTGCTCCGGCGAGACAAGCCACAAATCGAGGTATACAGCAAAATAGGAAAGAAAACCTGATAACTGCAATAAAACAACTTATGCCTACCAATCGTCACAAATTTTGGAAGGAAATCTACGTGTGTGATGAGTCAGTTGATCTTGTGGACAACATTGATGATTAAATGAGTGCCGAGTTATGAGATGCAATCATTATTATGACTGCCAAAATTTGCCAACATAAAATAAGCTATCACCTTTACTTAATGTATACGATTTGCTTTATGAACCTCATAATTAGTAATTTTGAGTTTAGCAAGATCACTTCACCTTCTGGTAACATGTATAATGGCGATGTAACCTTTTACTTAACCTTTACTATGCTGATTTGTATTGAACAAACATACGCAGTGGAAGATAAGGTCTTTTTATACAAAACTGTTAGCTCTGTTACTATGACTACAATTAAGCTAATAAGCCTTAACTGCAGTTGTGACCCTCTCGTTACAAATATCGCATGAGTGACAATTCATGTAAAATTGTCTTACTTTTTTATGAAACTTTAGCCCAAACCGATCCCTATGCTTTAATTATTAAGAATGGCATAAATACAAAGTTTTCTTTGATTTTCTCGAAACCAACTTTGGTGTAGTTAAGGTCCTTTGGCTAACGTTCACACTACACTACTAACGGGGATGGGGGGATTCTTTCGAACGCTCATCTGAATTTTTGGAAGAATGATATTAGAATACTTGATTACGAATTAGATTTACGACATTATATTGGGGTTACTCACTCCTACAACGCTCTTTCCAGTAAAATTATAATTGAGGTAAGGCTAAAAAGGCAGACTGAAACAAAAATTTGAGATGGCAAACAATAACACAGCACCCAGTAAGGGAAAAATGGTCGCCGTACTAAATTAAGGTGGTTGTAGGTTTGCCATGCTCCCAGCCGAAGCCATGGTGCCAGAAGGAGAAGGAGACAATTTTGTTAAAAATACCAGGGGTGGCTGAGGTCAGGATCGAACCAGGGACCTCTTGCACATGAAATGGGGAGGGGGGGGGAATGGTTGTGCTAACCATCACACTAAGGTAGCAACGAAATCATTCTCTGCGAGAGGGCAATCAGGAGGCAGAACAGCTCTGACGTCATAATAAATTCATTTTCTAGGGTGTCTGGCCACTCGCATGCCATAGTTAGGGCTAAGAAATTCTTAGCAGCACCATCCTTGGAGGAAAGAGAAACCATGGTCTGGAAATCTATGGATATCATCAAAGGGCATGTTGATTACGATATTTCGGCACACAAAAAATGGAACTAGCTAAGTAATTATTAAAAATTTTGAAAAAGAAATATAGGATAAAAGAAGCAACTGCGCCGGTCATGAAAGTATGGTAAAGTATGTCACGAAAACCAAAAAAAAAAAAAAAAATTATACCAAATTGGTAAACATGAACCCTTCCAACCAAAGGATTCGAGTAAGCAAGTCGTGACCCCAAAATGTCAAGGTTCTATCTCGCATTTCTGAAAAAGACGAGTTTTGGGCTTGGAAAGGATCTATCTACGTATTTCTACCTCCCTTAAACACGCCTCAATCCCCCCCCCCCCCCTTAAACACGCTATAAAAATGACTCGGACGTGTCGCTCGTTATTAACAGAATGCCATGGTTCCATCTACATGCAGAATGAGACACGCTACAATAAACATTAAGGTTCTATGTGCAGCATCTGCAATGCCAACGTACTAACTGCATGTTCACCAATGAGAATGCCTGAAGCAAGTGAGCCTCCGACTGCCTGAAAAATCACAGCCTACCTGCCTCAGAAAGCTAGCCGGTGGAGAAGTATTTCTCCGATTCTAAACATTTACACAAAAATTTAAGCAGTAGAAGTAACTTCCAATCATCTGGAACTTCTAATCATCTGGAAGTGATTTCCATCGCCGTCTACAACAAGCCAAGCCAAGCCGGGCAGTAAGTAGAGTTTGCACACTCTCATTATTACAAGGCTGACTCGCTAATAAAATTGCAGTGATATTTCCGTGCAGCAACATTAAATTTGAATTTCTTGGCAAGAAACTGACAATGTGTTTATTGACGAAGAAGCCCAAGTGGATTTACACATCGATCAGCGAATTTAATGTGGGTTTTCATGTACCAAAAAATGACCGATGTGACTTGTGTGACGAGCACAGGATAGCAGACAAAAATCACTCGGTTAATGAACTTAAAACCAAATATGACAAACACTTAGTCGAAAAAACTAAGACGCGAGAAGAAGGAAATATCGAACGAGGTGGGAAAACAAAAACTGTGCTCTGTTTTAATTTGGAAAACATGACCATCATTCCTAAAGCCAGTCAGTGGCGTGTACACCATACTGTCATACTGGCAGGTGTCAGGGGCCCACCTCTGTTGGGGGCCCCGGCCCTCCCACAAATGCAAGCAAACTCTTAAAACTATTGCTGAGTATATTGGGTCCAAATTTAAGCATTTTACATAATTTTGATGTTGATTTTCAAAAAATTCTCAATTTCTGAGGGGTATCCCCCGGACCCCTCTCTGAGACACACCATAATCAATGTCCCCCTGCACGAGGACCAGCAGTAGTACTATGCCAGGGGCCCATCCTAGTCTGTACATGCCACTGAAGTAATTTTTTTTTTATAAAAGAAAGCTCAACTCTTACAAAGAATACCAAACACTAGCAAAACATATGCAATACACTAACGTGCCATACAGTAAGGTAAGCCACTCTTGATGCACGCAGTCCAAGTTGAAGTAGATTATAATACTTTGTTCTCTGAGAACCAATTTACTGCGACCAATATTCGACGAAGTCAGACTGCGAGACAGTGTAGGAGTGCTAATACAGCATCACCTACACCCATGGAGGCACTGAGACCCCAAATAGGCCAGAAACTTTCAAAGGAGAAAATTAACGATGCTAACCCAGCAATGTCAAAATAGATGCCATTGGTGGATGTGCAGTACTATATACAGTGGTTCTTAAAATTCCAAAACCAACAGCACCAAAGAAACGAACCTAACATGTGTCCTGTGTAGTAAAACAATCACTTTCTTGTTCACATTCTAAGTATTTCTTTACCATGCATTACTACAGTATTGCTACAGCACCACTTGTACTGTAGAGGCAGTGAAGATTATGAAGGTTATAAGGAGTGTATTTTGTGTAAATGGCTTTTAGTTGGACTCGTTTCCTTTTTTTTTTAATTTAATGAAAATTTTTCTGTAGTTTTAAATAAACACTGATTTAAATCTTTAAACCACAAGCATCTTAATTCAGAGATAGTTGCATGCTCTAGGAATTCTTTTGCTACAATAGTGATAATTTTAATTAAGTTTTGTAGCGTAATTTTGTGGCTGGGGATTGTTGCGGCACAGAGATGTTTTCTCGGTGTGCTCTGGCTCTAATCCTGTTCGTTTGCTTTAGAATTTTCGCTGCGAGGATTTGTGCTCCGTGTTTTTGCTTTTCTCTTTTGTGGTTGCTGGTTGCTTCTCTTGTTGAAATCTTGTGTTGTGTATTTTTCTTTTTTGGTTGGTTTATTTTATCGGCTAGCTAAATTTCGTGGCGTTGTAGCGCGTGTTGTGTTGTGAGGTGCGCTGTTGTTGTTTTTCCGACGGTTTGCCGTTGGGTATGTACTTTTTTTTGATGTTGCCTTGTTATCATTTGTATTACCTACTTGGCCGGTTGGGCTCGTGGTCGCTTTGTGTTTTTTTTTAATTGCTGTATTTTTTATTTTTATTCGCTTTCTTGGTTTTTGTTTTTTTGTTTTTTGTTTACCTCTTGTATTATGACGCAGTGCTCGCACCTCCTGCCTTGCAGGTGGGCTACCCGTCTTTTGTTTAGTGCTTTGTTTTTCCTGTGTATTTTTGTTTTACTAACCCGCGCCTCTTAGTAACTGTATTCTGTATTTAGGCGTGTGTAATGTTTTGGATGTTTTTCTCTTGTGTTTACCTTTTAATTGACATCCGTTTTTGTGCTACCTATTTTTTTTTGTATCCATGCATTAAATTTTTGAATCTGTCATACCTAACCTGTGTGGACAACCCACCCACGATTACCCTAGACGTTGTAGGAGGCTAATAATTCGGTGTGGTTATCACTCATTTGGGGTGTTACAGCGTTTTAGAAAGAGCATCCACGTGGGACCGTGATATCACGTGGGCCGCGAAATATGGCTTGCGTCGTTTTGGCGTGGTTGTCACGAGTATTCTGCTATCTGCTGGCGTTGGGGCAGGTTGCCTTGCAGTTTCGGCTAGTTTGGTCGTCATGGTTCGTTGTGATAACTGGCTTGTTGCAAGAACTGCGTTAGGTATGAAGGGAGTCATTAGTTTCGTCGGTGTTCGAATACGGCTGTGATGAGCGGCAAATCGGAGTTTGGCGAAGACGAGTTGTCCCTTTTTTCATGACCGGCTGGTGTCGGGATTGGTGGTCTGGGTGTATGACACGGAAGCCAATATCTCGTATGCAGTCGAACTCTCTTGTCCATTCGTGCCGTCTTTACAACCAGTTGTCCGAGATTTTTGTCCTTTGAAACTACGTCGAGCCTACTACATCTTCGTCTGTAGAAACCGTGAGTACTGTAACCAGTGCTTCCACTTCTAACTTACAGAATTTCCCTGAGTAAAGGCGAAATCTCCCTTTTTTTCCCTTGTGAAAATAAAAATTTCCCTTTCTAGTTCCCGTATTTAATTTCCTTTCATTACACCACTAATTTTAAACATTTCCTAATTTGAAAAAAAATTATGAGCCCATTTTAATGGCACAGGAATGCCACCAATAACGCATATTGAAAATAAAATTCAAAAGGCTACCTATTTTATTAAAACAACTCCTCCTGCTGTTCCTGCCAGAAGTAATGGACCTGTAAAAATTAGTACTCCCACAATTTTTGTCTTGATTTTAGTCTTGATAAGCCAGCAACAGACGAGAAATAAACACAAAACCAAATTGTAAATCGGGGTGGGTAAGGGTTTAGAACATTAAGACGAGTTTGTTAAAGTAAAAGTTTCAGAAAGGTGGGTCTAGATAGAAAGAATATCGTGAGTTACTTGAGAAAAATGCAACTTGCAAATTTCCCCATTTTTTCCCCTTTTCCCTGTTTAATATTTTTTCCCCTTTGACGAGCATTTTTCCCCTAAAAAGGGAAAAATTCCCTGTAAGTGGAAGCACTGACTGTAACCAAAAATGAAGTGAGGGCCTTGAACTTCGGCGACCGTGGAGAGTTCGTCCAAGGTCACTCGTATCCTTTACTCAAAATATACTTCTTTCTGTTGAACGAATGAAATTAGGCTTCAATTAACTTACAAAAGGTTGCATGTGTTTGAACGATACGAAATTCTGCCATCTGATTTTCACGCCACGGTTTGGTTATGATTTTGATTTGTTGAAAAGGCTTTTTTAATTGTGTTTGCATTATTTGGTTAAATTTGGTTTGGGCGTCCTTACGGGGAGTAGAGTAAGGAAACTTGAGACTTGACTTGACGAATTTTTGGGTGTGGTTTGGTTCCCCCCCACCCCCTCGACATTATGAGAATAATTTTGTACCAAGGCGTTGCACGCGGTGAGAGCATGTTGTGAACGATTTTGGGGGTTATTTAACTTAAGAATTGTTCTGTTTCACATTGAGGTGAAACGAACACTTCAGTTGTTTAAATTCGTTGGTTTCAACCAGGGTAAAAGGGAATCCAGGCTGGGAAATCTCTTCGTTAGCCACTGTTGTGGTATTCTGAATATTTATTGGTGTGTCACCTAACGTAAAAGGGGGGGGGGGGATTGAGGCTTAATGGCGCGTCGACAACTTGGTCATTAGCGCCAACCTCAGTCACAGTGCAGTGGTCCGGGTTGCCACTGCACCACACATTACAGAGATGTTATTCAAACCCCTAATCTAAATCTTGTCATACATCTGTACCTCCTGCAAAAATTGAAAAACACCGGACAGGAGGACAGACTTATCGCCCAACTGACGCGCAATGTCATGCGGAAGATGGAACCGACGACGAACACCATCAAGATGGCGACAATCAACAAGTAAGTGCCGGACCGTAAGTGGCCGTCGACACCAAGAACATTCAGGAGGGTCAACCCCCCGCAAAAGGAAACAGTGAGTAAGTCGGGTGTGACCAATTCGCAAACGGGCCAACACAACCTCCTCACGGCGACTGCGGCGACACGCCGAGTGCCACTCCTCGACAGTGCCTTTAATGGCCCGTAACTTATTACCGTCCTGTCTGTCCCACAAGGTTTGCCAAAAAGCGCGTAACCTCAGACGCAGAGTTGGAAAGGCATCTGAGGGAACAAGGCTGAGATCCCTACCGAGAGGGCCAGAAAGGGCCCCTTTCGCAGCAGAATCAGCTTGTTCATTCCCTGCTATCCCAACATGGCCCGGGATCCAGCAGAAAAGCACGGTTTTCCCCTGGCCAGGCAAGCGGGAAAGCAAAGCTTGGACACGTTGTGTCAAGGGGTTCCGAGGATTGTAATTCGCCAAGGACTCTAGGGCACTCATGGAATCACTAAAGACAATGAAATGCGTGCCCTGAAGGTCAAGGATCCATTCCACCGCCAAACCAAGAGCCAAAAGCTCTGCAGAGAACACAGAATAGCCTGATGGAAGGCGATGGGCAACCGTTACACCCTTACACACACAAGCACACGCCACGCCAACGTCGGACTTCGACCCATTAGTAAACAGGCGCTGATAACCGGCGTACTGAGAACTCAGCCGCCGGAACTTCTGTAAGTACCTTGCTGGTAGAGTGGAACCCTTCGGGAGGGACGCCAGAGCAAAAATGAAACTGCCACCTGGGACAAGCCAAGGGGCAACTGGCATTCTCCCAAGCCTCAAGACGCAGGGCATTTCAAAGGCTATCTCCTGACAGGACTGCTGGAGCCTATCGCGGAAATCACCCTTACCCACCCTGCGTCTACCGACTCGCAAGTCTGGCCCAAAAACCATGGACCAAGCAGGACTGGATTGCACAGCACGCAAACGCACAGCATACTGAATGGCAAGCTGTCGCCGACGAATGGCCAAAGGTGGCTCTGAGGCCTCAGCATAGAGGCTGACCACTGGAGAAGTTTGAAAAGCCCCAGTCGCCACACGCAGGCCACTGTGATGCACTGTGTCCAACATCTGGAGAGTGGAGTCACTAGCCGAATCATAGACCATACACGCATAATCAAGTTTGCTGCGGACAAGGGCTCGGTAGAGGCGCAACATGGCAGCGCGATCGGCACCCCATGAAGTGCCCGACAGGACCCGCAAGATGTTAAGCGCCCGCAAAGCCTTGTCTTTAAGCTGGCGTAAGTGTGGAAGCCAAGACAACCTGGAATCGAACACCAGACCCAGGAAACGTGCCTGTGGGATAACAGGAATTTGTGCCTGCCCCAAGTACAGGCAAGGATCCGGGTGCAGTGTTCGTTGGCGGCAAAAGTGGATGCACACAGTCTTGTCCGGAGAAAACCGGAAACCATTACTTACCGCCCAGGTCTGGACTTTGTTAATTGCCAGCTGTAGCTGCCGCTCGCAGGTCTGCATGCGAGCTGCCCGAAAGCGCAGGCCGAAGTCATCGACAAACAATGACTGGGGAACAGCAGCTTGCTGAGCAATGGGGTTGATCCCTATAGCAAACAAGACGACACTAAGAACACCTCCTTGAGGCACACCATTCTCCAAGACAAACGGGCGGGAAAGAGTCGCCCCGACACGAACGCGAAAAGAACGGCCTGAGAGGTAAGCAGAAAGCAACAGTGGCATCTGTCCCCTCAAGCCATAGTTATAGAGATTACGGAGAATCCCATAACGCCACGTCGTATCATACGCCTTCTCCAAGTCAAAGAAAACCTGAACCAGATGATATTAATATTAATATTGATATTAATTTGGTGAAAGGTTAGCAGTCACTGAATGCGAATTAACAGTTAACAGTAGTTATGGTTTGCTGTTATCTTGAAGTGTCTATCGTATAAGTGTACAATTTATTGATTTTGAGGGTGGTGGCTCCTCTTTAAGGAACTGTCGTCAGGTTTACATGTTGGAATGGTGCAGGACACCATGATTTCTTTATTGTCAATAAATGTGATACTGTATTATTTAAGTGGAGTTAAGTGTGAGAATCACTTTGAGTAAGGTGGGAGAGGAGCTACCAGCCCAAGATAATAGTCAAGTTCCATGGGGTGTAACAATAACAGGTTTAAAATCAATAGTATTAAATATAATAATTTACTAAACTCAACTAACTTACTAAACTCAATAATGGTAAATACAATGGTGTAAATCCCATGGTTAAACATAAAGAGTCATAGATTCAAAATAATCATCAGGGGGGGGGGGGGGGGGGGGGGGGGGGGGGGGGGGGGGGG
>JAHWFP010038882.1:21944-55206 GCA_023313725.1 Lithobius niger
CCTCTATAAAAGTATTTCAGTTTGATAAGGTTCTATGTGCAAATACCTTTTCATTCTGAATTCTGAAGAAGATTCTCAGGAAGAGACAGATCAATCTGAAAAAAGCAGTGCTAGGAAATCTGCGTCGGGCACTACACTCAAAAGCCAGCATGAAGGATAATCCTGAAGGCATAAAAATGATAAGGCATAGCTGTCACTGAAACTTTTGAAGTCCAAATTGTGACAGTTAACATCCGTTCCATGCTGCCAGAGACTAAGTCCAAACAGGCAGCTTCATTCAGAGGCAGAGTCCCAACAAAACAAACACTTTCGTTCTGAGGCTAACAGTGGTAGTCTTGAAACCCACTTATCTTAAAGTACATACTTAAGTGCCAATTCAGTAGTCTGAGAATCCCCTTAGAACTGGCAAGCCCTTAAGGTTGAGTACCTTCCAAGTGTGCTGTGGAATATCCTTAAGTACCAAGTTGGTAGTGCAGTGAAGCTCTGAGGGAAGATCCAGGATGAGCAAGAGCTCTGAGATCGTTGAGGCCGAATTGGTTCCTATATAGAAACACTATCCTGAATAACATTTCAGGCTTTGTTACAGGAAGCTGAAACAATTTTCTTCATTGGCATAGCACTATTACTGGAAAGATACATCCTGCGTAGAAATTCGATTCCAACAATACAGCAATTACTAATTGCAGCAAATTACTTAGCTACAGGAAGCATCCAACAAATTGTAGGTGACTGTGGGGTTATCCCAGAAAACCGCTTCGCGTTGTGTAGCAAGGGTCGCCAGGATCATTGCTGCTTTATGGGAACGGCACGTTCAATTCGCCGTGGGCAACAAACTCACAAGCATTGCAATAGAGACTCTGTAACAAGTAAGAGAACTCATATACAGAGCAAGATTTCCAGATGTCGCAAGTGTCGGACACTTTCACACGCATTGGTATCCGTGCAGCCGGTGCAATGAACAGACAGGTATTTCGTAACAGGAAGGTGACGTTGCCTGGGAATGTACAACGAATATGCACTGAAGACCTCTTTTCACATGTTGAAGCCCGTAATTATGGGTCAGCCCATGACAGTTGTATTTTCGTACAGTAACGTCTGTGTGCAGAATTTTAACGTCTGTGGTCATCATGGCTGAGCGGTGATAGAGCTCAGCCTGGTTGCTGAATGTTTGCGGATCTGGTCGAACCCCTGGAAAGGGGACCTTGGGTAAGTCCCCGCCAGGACTGCCGACCAGGGTAGCGTGAGAGGCTACCATGCTCCTTCACGGCTATCGGAACTATTCTGGCCCATTTTGGACAATCTTTCGGCCCCTACGATGATCGGAGATTTCCCGGATCGAATCCCCGGGTTGGTACCTCCCTTTACCAGACATTTCTTCTTCTCCAAAAGTCTGGTAATGTTCAAAATTGAGCCGGTTTAGCCACACAAGCATTAAATTGCTTCGGCTGACTAAAGGCTCAAAAGAAATTAATTGTTAAAAACAAAAAAAAAAAAAACTGTCCAATCAGCGCGGTTGCCTGAATCCTGTGCCTTCTTTGGGAGCGCTAAAAGCCCTGAGTAAAAGTCTCAGCAGTGCAGGTACAGCAGGATGGCCCTCCTTTTTATCTCACGTTCATTATGTGGACTATTTTTGCATCTGCTTCATTGTCATAGAGATTATTTAGTGGCAGGATCTCGTCACTGCACAGACCAACCACCTTTCATGTGATGTGATCAGGTTCGTTTCCTCATCTGCCACCACCTGTTTTTGGAACTTTCTACATTTCCATAAGGTAGTAAGTGCCATTGCATCTATGTTCTCCCAATATTTCTTTAGCTGTCCTTCATCAGTTTGGTACAGCATTGGTGCACCGGGGGCAGCATTAAACTCATCAACAATAGTAATCCTTTTTCTTAGTTGTGGCTGTGTCTGTCGCTAATTAGTCCCATGCATGTGCAACCAGTTCGGCAATGAGGTTGCGCTCTTGGTGTGTAAATTGGTAGCGTACGTACGTTCTATTCATTAATTTGGCTATACAGAGCTTGGAAATGTGGTCACAATGGCCACTTGCAGTATAGGGTTTGTGCGTCAATGACGACGGAATTGGTACTTGTATAAGTGATTAGTTGACACTTAGCTCTGGCGTTCTAGACTAGTCCACGTAACTTGAGTAAATACTTCATTTGCGAGCAAAGTATATACTTAAGTAAATACTTTCTCAAGTGCCACTTGATGTAAGTTTAAGGGGATGTTCTAGACTACCACTGTTAGTCCCCATCGCCGACTTGCCTTCGATCAACTGGGGGATGAGCTTAAATACTTAGAATCTCGTCATTTTGGGGACATGAAGTAGCTGGTCCACAATATATTGTTCTGACATTTTTCAGAAATACGGGTTTTAAGCATCACATTGTTTTATGTGCCCATGCACCTTTGTAAGGTGCTGCCATCTTTGAATCATTTTTCAAAGCTTGGACAGAGGGGGGGGGATTGAGGCTTAATGGCGCGTCGACAACTTGGTCATTAGCGCCAACCTCAGTCACAGTGCAGTGGTCCGGGTTGCCACTGCACCACACATTACAGAGATGTTATTCAAACCCCTAATCTAAATCTTGTCATACATCTGTACCTCCTGCAAAAATTGAAAAACACCGGACAGGAGGACAGACTTATCGCCCAATTGACGCGCAATGTCATGCGGAAGATGGAACCGACGACGAACACCATCAAGATGGCGACAATCAACAAGTAAGTGCCGGACCGTAAGTGGCCGTCGATACCAAAAACATTCAGGAGGGTCAACCCCCCGCAAAAGGAAACAGTGAGTAAGCCGGGTGTGACCAATCCGCAAACGGGCCAACACAACCTCCTCACGGCGACTGCGGCGACACGCCGAGTGCCACTCCTCGACAGTGCCTTTAATGGTCCGTAACTTATTACCGTCTTGTCTGTCCCACAAGGTTTGCCAAAAAGCGTGTAACCTCAGACGCAGAGTTGGAAAGGCATCTGAGGGAACAAGGCTGAGAGGCTTGGACAGAATCGTGTATTGTTTGTTCTATAGTATTACAACTGCACTAACGAATCAGCGTGGGCGCATCGGTCTCGTGACCAGTCTACCAGCATGGCTGAACCGTCTAAGCAGAAATGGTAACCTCTGTGCACGAAAATCGTTAATATTTTTGGAATATTTAAGACATCATAGTCTGACTTCGTTTTTGAACATTCAGAAGACCATTACAGGTAAGATTTGGTACTCGATAACCTTCATTACTTGTGTTACTGAGCACACTGGCCTGCATAAATAACTAAAATCCGAAGCTGTAGGTTAACTAAACATAAGTTGCTGTTTTTTCTTAAAATAAAATGTTCCTTCTACAAACTAAATAGATTAATTTTATAAATTATGAGCCAGTGTTCTGATCACTGTCTTTTCTTTAGACGCTAAATTTTAGTCATCAGATAGTAGCATGAACATATTTTCCCCCTGTTTTTGTGCTCCCCTTTTTCATTCGTTTTATAAAATTGCTATCGTCACTGTTTTGGCCTGAATATATAGTAACAGCACTACCATTGTATTTTCTATTAAAGGCTTTAGTATATCAGACAATTGCACAAACACATTTTTTTCTCTATACTCCTTTTTTTCAATGGTTTTGTAAAATTGCTATTGCCAGTGTATCTAGACACACGCTAGTGTGTCGTGCCAAGTTAGGCAACACTCATCACAACAAACATCACATCAGTTCAATTGTCGAGGTTGTGAACCATTGTAGCGCGGCGCCATAGCGTCAGTGTCTTATATCTTGAAGCATAGTTGGGCACATTTCAGGTACTTGGGGAAAAATAATAATGCGGTACAAAAGCTTAAATTACGTTGAAATTGAGAGCAATGACCCACCTGACAAAAATTAACTCGTGTCGGAATGCAGCTAAGCTGCTTTCAATGCAAAATCTGACCCTCAATAACGTTGTAAATGTGTTAACTTGCTAGAGCTAGCTAGCTAATTCCCTCATCCCCATGTTAAATCCCATAGGGTGATTATTCATCGATACCGAGATAACGGGGAGGCTTCCAGCTATGAAATTGGACGAATGGGTGCAGTACAATACGAACTGCATACCTTTTATGGTTTGGAGCCTGGGGGCGTAACAGGGACGGCGTGGGAGGGCGCGTAAGTACGAAAATATTGTTATAACCATTGTCAGTATTGTTGGCATCGTCTCTCATTGGACAGCCAAAGTTCGGACAATGACAAGGTGTATACTGACGTACGTGCCTAGACACACACTAGTGCATCACGATAAATCTAAACAACGTTGCAAAGAAATTGTATTCACGTCCAATTCACGAAAAATAAACCAACTGTAAAAGCAAAGCAAAATAAACAAAGCCAAAAATTAGTAGAGGCCACTAAGTTGAGAGTGGTTCGGCCCTTCAAAGGAGTGATATCAACACACCAAAACTAACTAAATATTGTAATACAAATTACAACAAAATTAAAACCAAACCAAAAACCCATAAAGAGGTGACTAAGTTGAGAATGGTTCGGCCTATTGGCAAAAGGTAGTAGCAAATTGTTGAAAACCAATTTCTTGTTGACGTCGCACTTTATTACTCATCTGCACGGTAGTGCAGTTGAGTCTAATACACAATTAAAAAAAGGAGTGATATATCAAAAACCAAAACTGGTAAAAGGGGCTGCCAAGTTCCGAATGGTTCGGCCCTTCAAAGGAGTGATATCAACACACCAAAACATTCGCCAACTTAATCGCACCGAATAATACTTCGGACGTTAAATGAAAACTTGAACATTGCTACCGAAAGTAGCAATGTTCTAGTTTTCATTTAACCTACGAACTATTAAGCGGTGCGATTAACTTGGCGAATGTTTTGGTGTGTTGATATCACTCCTTTGAAAGGGCCGAACCATTCGGAACTTGGCAGTCCCTTTTACCAGTTTTGGTTTTTGATACGATTTCTATTACAGGCTGAATTTTAGTGATATCAGACAAATGCATGAACATATTTCCCCCTATTTTTATGCTTTCCTTTTTTCATTCATTTTGTAAAATTGCTACTTCCATTGTTTTAACCCGAGTTTAGTAACAGCAGCTCCCATTGCATTTTCTATTAAAGGCTGAAGTGTAGTGATATCAGATAATTGCGAACACACATTTTCCCCTATTTTTATGCTCTCTTTTTTCATTCGTTTTGTAAAATTGCTATTGTCCTGAATTTGGTAAAAAAGCAGCCATTATATTTCTATTAGCGACTATCAGATAGTTGTACAAACACATTTTTTCCCCCTATTTTCTAGGCTACCCTTTTTGCTAATTTTTGTAAAATTGTTTACGGACTATTATTTTTTTTTATATTTCAGCCCCTCTCCTAAATCGTCTGCAAATGACAGTGATGAAATATATACTCTTACTGCCAAGAAACCATTGAAATAAAGCCACGGATTAAGAAATGAAGCTGTTAGAACCAGAATCCAGTTCACGTTAGAAAGTTGTAGAACTAAGAGCAATGAGATCATGGTACAACCAGGAAGGCTGATTATTACGACACCATACCACCCAAAGAATAAAATAGGAATCCACCACGGAATAGGAACTGACTTGGCTTTGTGGACATGTGCGGGATCGTAGCATGAGCACCTTCAGTGAAATGAGTTGCAAGTTCACCCACATCAGTAAAGTCCTCTATCACACGCTGAAAGACAGCAGCCTTAGTAAAGGCTGACCAGTCAGCACGTTTGAGTGCCCATAGCGCATCCTGGTGGTCACAGACCCACCTTGCTTCGTAGCCACTACAATGGGGAGGTGATCGCTCCCATGCAGATCTGCTGTGACAGCACAGTGAAGTAAACCGAGATGGCTTGAGCAAAAGGATAGGTCCACTGCCAGTGGCCAGGTTACAGTGTGTCATGTCTCCATCGTTCATGATGTAGATGTACCCCCTCTGCATCCACTCCGCAGGGATCCACCCCTTGTTGTTCCCTTGTTGCTGTAGGGGGGGGGGATTGAGGCTTAATGGCGTGTCGACAACTTGGTCATTAGCGCCAACCTCAGTCACAGTGCAGCGGTCCGGGTTGCCACTGCACCACACATTACGGAGATGATGTTGCTGTAGGTTCTCCCCACTGGACATGTGGCTGTCAACCTACCCTATTTTCAAGTCCAGAATGTATGTGTGCTTCTGTTTTCAAGCTTGGTACAAATAACATTTTTGTTGAGCACATGCAGTATTTTCATCGAAAGGTTACTAGAAATGCTAAGTTCAAGTATTATCAGTCAGCTGCAGTGGTTAAAAGCATATTTTATCACCCAATTTCACGATCTCAGTCCTCCTTTAACAATAGAACACGACGGCATTGCAACAAAGGTTTAGGACTGAGATAAAAAAAAAAGGAGGAGTGATATCAGATAACACGCCTGCATATGAATTAAAGAACATCATGCTTGCTCCAGAAGTTAAAAAGGACGTTACAGCCTCTATTTAAAGTTAAGAACAGCACTGTAAAGAGCTAGCTTTGCTTAAGCAAGAAAAAAAAATGCTTTCGTTTTATTTATTTAACTTTTCTTGTAGCACGAAAACATTATGCTACTGAACTGTAAAGGTTATTTACGATTTAAAATTACAAACGACGTCTAGCCTTGATTAAAATTTAGAACAGATTTAGTTTTCCTAGTCAGTCTGAACAGTGCAAACTTTTGTTGGTGGGTGGCTCTCATCCTACCTGACTCCCCTTGTCCGCTCCAACACCGCTCCTTTAGGGAATGGTTGTGGATTTACCTTGCTTTATTTATTTGTTTGTTTGTTTGTTTTATTGTTTGAGTGGAGGTTATTGTCCTATTTCTGCCTTTCCGTGGTGTTGGACGAGGAGTATTGAATGGGTTTGATCGGAAGATGGTATCTCTGGACAAGTATCTTGGAAATTTCTTGGTTAGGGAAAAAACTTAATTCTTGACGGGTTAGATCCTATGATTTGGCTCTGCTCTCAGCCTTTCTTTTACTTTTACTTTGTGTGGTTTCGCTTTGGCCTTAACTTTTCCCACAAAAAAAAAAAAAAAAAAACTCGTTATGTTTTGACGTTGTTACTTTCTTGAACTTAAAGCCCCGTTTTTGCCTGGGGTTTCTTTCCTTTTTCCTTCATATTTTCTGTTAAATTAATGGTGTTTGGGTGGGCTTGCTACTTTATATTTGTTTTTCTTCCCATGTCAACCTCGCTTGCACCCCCCTCCCCTCTTGAAGTTATCTGTTGGACCAATTTGCCGTCTTTGCTCGCCTTGGAATGCACTGTTGTTCCCACTGCTTTTTTTCTACCCTTTTTCCCTCGCTTGTTTCGCTGATGTTTAAATTGGAAGATCTACGCTTGCCAATCAAGTGTGTATCGTCATACAATGATAATGTTAAATTGCTGAATTTTGTAAAGTTATTCAGCATATTGGTCGTGGTGTGGTAATTACCGTGTGATTTTGTGCAATGTAGTGGCGGATGCTACGACGGCTGAGGCGCTTGTAAAATCGCCAACATCTGGTGAAACTGGGTCTTGCTTATTACTACCCTGGGTTGACCTTTTAGCACTTTGACATTCAATAGCAAAATCGCTACAGTCCCGGCATGGGGAATGGAGCTTCGATGTCCTAATAAATAGTCCTAACTAGTAATAACAAGCGGGTAACGCTGCCACCAAGGTGGGAAAAGCGCTAGCTAAGCTAAAATTTAGAGAATTGTCTAATTATTTAACTTCCAGCAATCATTAGAATAGCAAACAAACTGGTATTTAAAACTCCTGGTTTTATACTTGACAGTCAACAAAAGAAAGGTTACACTTTACATTTCAATTTACTATTTACACAGTTTAGCTTTGGATTAAAAGCAGTTTCACGAATTTACATTAACTTACATTGACATAACTTACATTTAGTTCGTTTTACAAATTCAAATAGGAAACAGTGATTTAGACAAGGGGATTTATGCAAAAGAGCCCTCTAAATTACAAACAGCCTCTTCTGACTTATAATAGTAGACTTTACAGTTTTGTTTCAAAAGGGAACACCCAAAAGATCAAACCGTCCCCATCGGAATTTGCATTAGAAAACGGATGTACGCTCCATGAAGTACTATGCTTCTGAAAATCTAATTGATCCAATGGCCTTTGTTTACATCAAGTTAATTAATGAAAACGGTAAAAATAGCTGGTTTTTAGGAAGGGACCGTGAACCCTTAGGTTATGGTAGTTAAACTCACAATAATTTACTTTCAAAGCTACAGGTTTAATTTAAGTTTAAACTATAAATTTTGAAATAAGAGTCCAAAAGATAAACTTTTAAAGCTAAACTAAGTTACATACGAACCACTTCCTTTGCCCGGCATGGCAACAACCGGACCGTGACATCTCCACTCCCGACCGGCGTAGCTACCTCTAGCTTTGAGATTTCTGAGCTGTGTTAAGGACTGAGAGCTGCTTGGGGTTTTGATAGAGCAGGGAGGATCCAGCCAGACCAAGCGCGGACGTCGAGGATAGCTGCGGCCTCCTGATTGGCTGAGGGCGGAGAGAACAATGGAAAAGTGGGAGGAGCTGGAGGTTTTACAAACGGATTGTTTGGAGCAGCTTTGAAGGATACAAGGCTTGTTAAAGAAGGTGCAATTCGAGTTTTAACTCGATTATTAAAGTGAAAAGCCTTTTAAACTGAATTTAATTGAAGGAATGCTCAGTTTTACTGTACGATTAATAGAAGGATAAGCTAGTTGCTGTTGACCTTGGGATGGTAGCTACGGTTGAGTTTTGGATGGAGAGTTAAACAATAAAATACACAATAAAAACTGGGTCCGGTAAAATAACACTACACTACATTAAGAGCTCCGCTAGGGATCATGGCAAGAATTTTTTACTAAAGTGCATTTGTGCACAAAATAAAAGATTAAATATACCAGCTTAGTAATAATTAATGTTACAATGCATTTAAGTTAGTTTTAAACTGTTTGCAGAAGCAGACAAGTGAATTTGATGGTCGGATATTTTTCATAAATAATAAAAGTCGTCACTCGAATTACAAATAAAAAGTATTCTAAGTGTGTATCCTTACATATATGTGAGGTTAAGTGCCGACTGGCAGCCCCTCTTATTGCACAACTAAGCTAGTGTCTTTGGCTTTTATGCCTAAAAGAAATTCAATGAATAAATTACAAAATGTACATATGGATAACGGCGACCGGAAGTTACGTTCGCTGCGGCACAGTTTGGATGATTTTTCTAACTGCTGCAGTTTTTTTTATTGAAGATGAAATTCGAGGATCTGTTCCAGTGGAATTGAAGAGGATGTGTTTGGTCTATTAAATAATATAATATAAAGAAACAGCCAGTATCGTGCACAAAATTTACAACACTACGTTTCGAGAGGACAACCTCCCGTCTTCAGGTTAAAATAAACACTAAAATATTATAAAATTCATGGCAGTATTTGCCGAGTCACCAAGTCTAAAAAACAAACCATTCAGGCATGGTCAGACCTAAAACTTCAAAAATTTTAAAATTTTAAAAATATAAAACATACCAAATGAAACACCATGTTACATGATGGGCGCCCGGAACTGGAGTGGTAACAGGAGGCAGTGATGTCACGTGGTTCAGAATTATATGGCCTGGTCCAAATTAAAAGGGTGGGTTAGTTAGACGGCTTTTTCTTGGACTTGTTAAATTTGTTGAGTTGTAGGCTATTGATGACTGGAAAATATTCTTTTAGAGTTTTGCTTTCTGGAATTAAATGATTGTAAACAGGAGGTACATGAGTAAGGATGATAAGTGATTCAAGGTTTATTCTTGCCCTTGTGTTTTTTTCAGTGAAAAGTATTTCGGTCCTATCCAGGGCTGGTGCATGCCCTGTTGAGAGTTTTTTGGGGGAGATTCCTGTTTTAAAACAGTGTTGAACAAGTGAACTGGACTCAGTATGCAATTTAAAATTAGATTTGTGGGAATTGAGACGTTCCTGTAGCCTTTGCAGGCTCTGGCCAATATAACTGGCCCCACATGTGCTTTCACCACATGGTATACGATACACCGTATTTTTTATTTTGCCTTGATCTATTTTATGACTGTTTTCCGTCATTTGCTTTATATTTCTGTGTCTACTTGACACAAGCCTGATATTTTGTTGTATCAGCAATTTTTTCAGTTTTTCGGTGATTCCTTGGAAGTATGGGAGTGTCAGGAACAAGGAAGGTGGGGGGGGATCCCTTTTGAGGCCAAGAGCTCTCAAAATTAGCCTTTTGGTATAGGCTAGAGGATACCCATTTTCAACATATTTGAGTAGTATGTAATCAAGTTCGGAATTGAGATATAATGGGTTGGTTGTGTGTGATGCTACTATTTTTACTTCATTAATGATGACATTGCTTTTATAGTGTTGGTCAACATAGGAATGAAAATTAAGTGTGCGGGTTGTCTGCATAGGCTTACGAAAGTGCAAAAATTCTACAGTATTGTTGTTTATTATTACTTTGGTATCTAAGAAAGGCAAGGCTTGATCCTTTGAGTGTTCCATAGTGAACTTGAGTGAGGGAGTGATGTTATTTAGGAACTGTAAAATGACATCTTTTTGCTGCGCTGGTAGTAAACTAATGCTATCGTCAATGTAGCGCTTATAGTAAGCAATTTGAGGAAAGGAAGTAACAAGCTTGGTGTCTATGGTGTTGAGCACAATGTCGCAAAGAAACGTCGAAAGGGGGCCCCCCATAGGTACTCCATTAATTTGAGCAAAAAATTTTTTTTCCCATTTAAAGTATGAGGTTTCAAAAACCAAAACAACGGCTTCAAGGGCTGAAGAAAGTGGTAGAATTGGTTAATTTTCCATGGAGATATTAAAGGTTGAGTAGCGAGGTCTTTTTAGTGCCGGTGCGCCAAGAAAAAAAAAAGTATTCGTCGTGAAAACGAAGATTTTCTGCCCCCAGGTTTTTGATGACTGGTGTCAAGGTGGCCTCACCAAGGATGTCTGATACGAGACCTTGTTACAGCACTCCAGGGCACAACACCAAATTATTGAACTCTTGTGGTGTACAAATAAGATATCAGGTGTTCGGTTCTCGTCCCCATAATGCTGGAAAGGGGGGGGGGGATGAGGTTTAATGGCGCGTCGACAACTTGGTCATTAGCGCCAACCTCAGTCACAGTGCAGTGGTCCGGGTTGCCACTGCACCACACATTACAGAGATGTCATGTAAACCCCTAATCTAAATCTTGTCATACATCTGTACCTCCTGCAAAAATTGAAAAACGCCGGACCGTAAGTGGCCGTCGACACCAATAACATTCAGGAGGGTCAACCCCCTGCAAAACGAAACAGTGAGTAAGTCGGGTGTGACCAATGCGCAAACGGGCCTGCTGGAAAGGTGACGGAAAGGGCATTATTACCACAAACTGAGAACAACTTTGATAGTTCTGCTTAAATTTTCGGTGGTTTAGCTGACCACCTTCATCAGATGTCAACCTTGCTTGCACCCCCTTTCCCCCTTTGCAGTTTTCTGCTTTTCAGCAATGTTGGGGCGATTTGCAGTCTTTGCTCGTCCTGGAATGCACTGTTGTTCCCATTGCTTTTACGCACCTTCGATAAAGCGAAATGGAGCTTCCGACTACTGGGATAACTCTGAAACCACTCAATGAGGAAAAATGGTAGACTTCCTACTCTGAACTTTACGATTGCCCAGGAGTCGCCATCGTTTCTAATCGTTTTTATGTCCTTGAAGTCTACTGATAGTGAAATGACTCAACCCACACCACACCAAAAACTTTTCACAATCTCTTGGAAGATGTAGACCTTTCCTCATCGATTGAAACCGGAGAAGATCCTTCTCAACAGCCCACCAGTACCTTCTACGAAGTTCTTGAAGAATGCCTCAAGATTCTTAAGTTTGTGCCCACTTGAACTAAATGGCCGCATACGCCTGTCACATCTTGCACCTGGCGAATAAATCAATGACGGAGTTCATCACTTGTGACTAATGGGTTTGTGACCCTATAACTTTGCGCTGGAGAAAATCACAAACCACCCCCCCCACCCCCCAATACTTTACAGCCCTGCATACGATGTTATTTGCCTGCATACACATTTTGTCACAAAAAAAGAAACCGCCGATCTAGAGACGCTTGTTGGTGTGTGTTTCTTTTTGGAATTTTAGCACAGAGAGCAGTAGCGGTACGGCTATCATGTTTTCAATAGAAATATTAATCCAAAAAAGTTTGTCATCCCTGATGGCCGTGACGTTTGTGTTGACCTTCGGGTTCCTACAGAGGAAAAAACAACTTGCAGCGTCCGCCGCTAGGCACTGATTGCGAGAGAAGCGAAAGCAAGATTGTTTTACCGGAACTTGTCGCATAGCTTGTTGCAGATCTTGTACCCATGAAAATGAACGAAAATAATAGAGATACCTCTGAATGATCTGTCGGAAATGAAGTCACAAAGCACGAGAACCAGGTGGTCGAAGAACTATCGTCAGCGGAATCATGCACAAGATGCTATAATGAAGGAAATATGTGACGAATAGCGCGAGGTTCGGAGGAACAGTACGAATTTGGCACTGAGTGAAGAAGGGTGTACGGCGGCTTATGATCCAAGTCCATCGTTATTCAGCAACTATGAAGCTGTTATTGCACCCCCCCCCCCCCCCCCAACCATTATGAAGAAGCGGCCTATACCATCAGCCAACAGGTCATCGATATCATTATTTTATTTATACATATTTTTTTTTTTGTGGGGGTGGGGGACAAAGCATAAATGCTGAACTACCATAAAGAGGAAGGGTTATGCAATACTGGCACAATTTGTAGTATACTAAGAGTAACTTTTCTACCACCTAAACCATGCTAAAATTTTACATGCTGACCTAAAATATAAGCAAAGTTACGTAATAGTGAATTTTTTTTATTCTATTCTACATGTCAAGATATAATTTAATATGCCCACAAATTTAAGATTTTTAAATGATGCATATTTGTATAGGATCTCTTATTTATTTTTTACGCAACTTATGAAACATAGGCATATTATTAGAATGGTTATCAATTATTTTTGGTCGGATTTAACAACGTAGTTTTTTTTTTAATTTGGCAGGAAAATGAAGCGTAAATTAGAACCCCGCCTGAGGGCGAAGATGAGGGGGGGGGGGGAATTGAGGCTTAATGGCGCGTCGACAACTTGGGCGAAGATGAGTCGCTGGATTTAGGCAGTGTTTTATCAGTTGTTTTATCAAACTATATGCATACATTTGCTATGGACATTGATTGGCCCGATATGGACATTTTTAACTCACAACCCAATGATGTGTCATCCCTTTCAACCGATATGGAGTTTTTCACCGATAGTGTTTGTGCTTTGGCCGACGGCCCGTTTAACCAAACCCAACCTGAACAATTTATCGTGAGCTTCCTCCCCTCGAAACCAATATTGCTTTCGAAGTGTGCTACTCCCCCCACCTTGTGCTTCAGAAATTAGTGCTTCAATTATTAGTGCTCCTATTACCAGTGCTACAATTACCAGTGGTTCATTTACCAGTGCTTCAGAAATTTGTGTAAACGATGCTGATTTTTTAACGAGAGCTTCGTTGATTTTTTTTTGTGGTTTGGCCAGAGAAACCAGCCCTCCCCCTTGTGAAAGTGTTCCTCCAAGTTCAAATTCACCAAAGCCAGGTTGCTCAAATGGTATGTGCGTAGATGGTATTAGAGCTGCTATTAGCAGACAACTACTTCAAATCGGCCATGGTGACGTCCGATGATGACGATTATGATTCTACGCCTCCGAGTGTGCACCCAACATTTGGCAACCCTGTTCTCACGTCGGCTTTTTCATTGGCGTTGATCAATAAAGATCACTCACCCAAATTTAAATTTAGTATTGAAGATTTTGAACTTAGATTTCTAGATCCAAGTCTCACTGCAAGGCCTGCCGAGCTACCACGTAATGTTTGTGATTCATTTCATCATGTGGTTAGGCTAATCAAACCAGTATTCATCGACGTTGACAGAAGCCGGGTTCTGGTGGTGTTGGAAAGTGAGCAGCTAGAAAACGCAATTTGTACTGGTTTTATGGATCACGACAAGTTAACGGGGATGTCATTTTAGAATTTTTAGAAAGCCAGTGCCCGTCTAATGACCAATTCGATTTCACCCTCCCCCTTAATTTGTCGGTCCAACACACCACGGCAGCGCCAAAAGGAAAGGGTTGGTCGGAAATTCAAGGCCCCCGTAAGAGGGCTATTTTGGATTTGAATGTTTGGGCTCGCAGCAAGAAAACTGTCACCACCATTAAACACACTGACAATCTCTGTTTGGCCCGGGGTTATAGTTGTTGGGGTCGCCTTGGCAAACAAGACTCGTTTCCTGGGGGGGGGGGGGCTTAAAACAACATATGATCGAGTCACTGATTCGAGGATGTGTACGCAAGGTGACGCAGCTATCGCATTACATCAAGCCGCAAATGTACCATTGCTACCCTGTGGACTGGAAGAAGTCAGCATTTTTCAACAACAATTAGGAACAGCCTTTCGCATAGTTGTGTACAGTGCCGAAGCAAATTTTTCAGTTGTTTCGACGGGGTAATGGAGGACTACTAATTGCATAACTGTTTCAAAACATGTCTGGCTACTCAATACAATGCGTAGACCACTTATGCCTAGGAATGTGTAGTGCATGCCACAGTAGGGACTGCGACGAAAGACTTAATGGCTGCTATCGTTACTTTAGAGGGCCAAACTGTTTGAACAACCACACTACAGGACACTGTAATTCCATTCGTCGTTGCGGTAACTACGTGTATCCTGAACACAAGCAAGACGTTCCGTGCTACACGACAAAGTGTAGTAACTGTAAACAGATGGTTACTGAAGAGTATCAATGCTACATTCAACAACAATCACCTGACGACGGACCAGCTAACATTTATTTTTATTTTGACTGTGAGTCGATGTTGTTACTTAATGGAAAACACGTTGCAAATCTCATCATCATGCAAGACGATGAAGGCCAAACTACCACGTTCAAAAATGCCACAGACTTTTGTGACTTTGTTTTCCGAAAAGATTGTGGAATTAAACCCGAACCCACTCCCACAGCTGAGCCGAGACAAAAAAAAACGCAAGACGATGCCTCCTATTGAGTAATCCTGAGTCATTACGGCAAAGGATATGACCAATTTTTAATTCTCGAATATATGTTAAATCACTTCATCCAACCCGACGTGGTTTATCAAGGTGCCAAGCTTTTAAAACTGGAGGTAAACTTGGGCGAGTTTACTTACCATTTTATCGATAGCCATTCGTTTCTCCAATGTAAATTATCAGCCTTGCCTAAAATGTTTGGCTTCGATGACGTAGTCCCTCACTTGTTCAATCGCCCTGAGAACCAGGATTATGTTGGTGGTCTCCCCGAGCTTCGATGGTTCGCAGTCACTCTCCGCAGATGCTAAAAAAATCCCTTGAAGACTGGCACCAAAGTGAGACCGCCAGTTTTAATTCTGACCCCACTGTTGTTTACAACTTGCAAGAAGAGCTTTTCAAATACTGCCACGATGACGTAACTGTGCTGCGACTGGCTTGTCAGAAATCTTTGAAGAAATGACATATGTTGATCCATTCCACAACTCCCTTACCCTTCCTGGGGCCTGCCATAAAGCCTTCCGCACAAATTGGCTGGCTAAAGAACGTATCGCCATCTTACCTGTCTCAGCCGGCCCTAGGAAAGACAGCGTACTTGCTGAGGAGTGGATTCTTTGGGAGGAGCACAGACGTAACATCACGTTCAAACACTCGAGGAACGGTGGCGAGGAGAGGATCGGGCGCTACTACGTCGATGGATTTCACAGTGCATCGCAAACTGTTCCCGAGTTTTACGGCGACTTCTATCACGGGAATCCCGCCAAATACCCCGCAACCACGTTGAACCCTCTGTTAAGATCAACCATGGGGGAGCTTTATGAGCGCACGCTTGACCGAGAATGCTGCTTACGGTCGCAAGGTTATACTGTAACAACCATGTGGGAGTCAGATTTTCTTCAGATGAAAAACACCGACCCGGACCTACGCTAATTTCTGTCAACCATCACAGTGAAGCCACCATTAAACCCCCGCAATGCTTTCTATGGTGGCTGAACGAACGCCCTCACACTACATACTGTAGCCGAGCCCGGACATGTTATCAAATACATGGACGTATTGTCAGAGTATCCATTCATCAACAAGACAGGCAAATGGGTAAAGGCCACCCCACCCCACTATATTGAAAAACATTTCGTATGACCCGTCAAAACACTACGGCTTGACTTATGAAATTGTCCTAGTAGTGTGACCCTGGCTATAGACGTTTACGCCTTTAAGGCCAATAGGGGCGGGGGTGGCGTGGGTGTATGATTGTACCGATAGGGGGGGGGGGGAATTGAGGCTTAATGGCGCGTCGACAACTTGGTCATTAGCGCCAACCTCAGTCACAGTGCAGTGGTCCGGGTTGCCACTGCACCACACATTACAGAGATGTTATTCAAACCCCTAATCTAAATCTTGTCATACATCTGTACCTCCTGCAAAAATTGAAAAACACCGGACAGGAGGACAGACTTATCGCCCAATTGACGCGCAATGTCATGCGGAAGATGGAACCGACGACGAACACCATCAAGATAGGGTAATTAGGGAAGGAGTTATGGACGATCAAAGTTGTTAACCCTTGCTAACTCGTTAGTTACTTTATTCAAACCCCTTAGTCACTTTTTGTGCCTTCAGATGGCGTTTGATGCGTTTTAACCCTTTTTTGATAGATTAAGAGCCAATGTGGACGTATTAGAGGGGACCAGAATACATCCCGTAAATGCTGAAAACTATTGTTAGCCTCCGTTTTACATATCCATTTTTTCAAAAATCAATCGCTAAATTCCTATCGAGAATGGTGAATTTTGATTGGTTGGGCATGCTCGAAGGTTTTGTGCTTATATAAAGCACCGGCAGAGGCATTGAAGTAAAGCCTTCAAGTTAAACACTCATTTTCTGCTTCCCTAAGCAGGCAGCACTATGGACCCTATTGGTAAGTTTGATTACAGTTCCCTAGTAGAAATAGCGTTAGAAAATCGTGAGTTAAGACAAAATAATCTGAAAAACCGTACTTTTTTTACAGATTTGCTCATCGAGAAAATAAGGGCTGTTTCTTTAAAGAAAAGCATTATTGTGAAAGTATTTTCTTCGTTAACTCTAATAAAGACGGGCTGTTGAACTGGAAAATGTGCCTTAAAATAGTTGTTTAAAAAAAGCGGCAAACATTTCTATCCATTTTTCTTCCCCGTTATTATCTGTCAGATCAAACTTTGGAAAGTACACCTGTTTGTAATCATTTCTTATAATTTTCATCGATGCTGTGCGTGACTTTGACAGCTGTACAAAATTGTGCGGATAAGTAGCTCCACAAGTCCTACAGACCAGTTGCCTGTTAACTCGATTCGTTAAATCAATCGTATACTCTGTTACAGTTTATTCAGGATGGTACTGAGGGTCGCCATTAGACGGAAGTTGAAGATAAAAATCATCCATTTTGTAAAATTTAAGAAGGGGGCCCCTGTTTTAAGTCATCAGCCTTCACCCAGGAATCGAACCTTTGGTCGTATCCTTCCCACCTTACTAAATATTCTTTTTTTCCCTTTTTCACCTCTAGATCTTATAATACTTTCTATCGCGTTAAACGAATCCTCATATTTGATACTTAACGTTATTTCGTAGGGATAGAACTTTCCCTCCACCTCCTCTCCAAGCAAATCTTCAAGTGAATAAGTGGGTATGGGAGAAGTGTTGTGTCTTTTCACTATTTTACATTGCTCCCTACTCCACCCAGGCTTAAAACCTCTAGCAAACTTGTGTCTAGATTTTGAAATACGTACAGTATCACCAACATTGAACGTGAATTTTTTTTTAAGCTTTTCATTTCTGGCTAAAGTCATAGGGCTATGGTATTTTTTCCAAAAATAAAACAGGTTTTCAGGTCGAACAGAGGAGGGAGGAGCCCTTATTGCTGGATGCACAGAGTTGTTATAAGCTTCAATAATTTTTGGCAATATATCTAAATAGTGATAGTTTCCCCTGTATGTGAATATTTTATATAATTTGTTCTTTACCATGCGAATAAACCGTTCGCCGAACTAAAGTATTAGTTTTAGATGAAAACAGTTAATTCCACATTTACGTAAGAAACTACGTGTAACAGCGCCATAAAACTTTTTACCACAATCAACCTCTAAGAAAACTGGATAGCCTCCTGCCTGTTTGAAGATACCTTTAAATCCTTCTACAACATGATTATCAGATTTTGATAAAATGGGTACAGCGTAACCGAATCGGCTATACACATCTATCACTAGTAATATAAAAGTATTTTTTTTATCATATTTACTAATGCTTCTTACCTCTGCTAGATCAGCCTGCCAGTTTTGATTTATACCTGATCTAACGATTTTGTTTCTCCGGAAGCGTTGGACCACTCTTCTGTGTGTGGTGTATACATCGCTAGCTGATAAGAACATTCTCGCATCATTGAGTGTGAAAGGTAGTCCATCTAATCTTGCCTGCTTGTATAGTTTGAGCGCTGAAGAAAAGGAGGAGGGATCGGAAGGATTGTAATAGTGGCGTGCAAAATCTTGTCCATACTAGCGTTTCGGGGAAAGACTCCCAGAGGTGGGGGGGGGGGAAGAGTAGGTAGAAAGAGCGTGGGGGAAGAGGCGTTACCGAGGTCTGACCGAGAGTCTGACGCTCTTGCACTGGAGCGTTTAGTGTCTTTAGCCGTTCTACTGTTAAGAAAGGACATAAGAACATTAGATTTACGTAGATATCTAGAAAATTCTTCACCACCTTTCAGTTGCCTAATGTATTTTCTAGATGTAGTAGCGTTAAGTAATAAATCAATAACATTGGAACCGGGAATTAGTCGATCATCAGTAATAATTTCGTTTTTTTCGTCGGGTCGGCTTCTTTTTTTTTTGAGGTTTGAATTCCTCTTGGGTATTGTTTTCTGCTGTCTTTAGATGCTGTATGTGTTTGCCATCAGGCCTATCCTGTCCTCTTGATTTTTGTTTTTTAATCACTCCTGTTTTTTTTTAACAGTAGGCCTAACTAGGAAATCGTCATCAGACGAGACGTCATAATTTCTGGCGTCTTTAGAGGCGCTATACGCTTGCCCTTAGCTCCGTTCTGACCGGCGGATTTTTTTTTATTTGCTCTTGGTTTTCTTCTAGCAGTAGGCTTGTCTACAAAATCATCATCAGATGACGTGTCATAATTTATGGTGGGCCTCTTGATTTAGTTTTGTTTTTTCTTAAGTCTTGCATCAGTTGGTAAGGATTCTTCAGATGAAAGGTTAGGAGATGAAAAAGGTGGGGGGGGGGAGGACCTAGAACGAATGGAGTCATGATTTTAGAACAAGCTTAGACGTGTGTACCCCCCCCCCCCCCCCCGTGAGGTCTGATTCTCTGTGCCGAACAATCTAAATAATGATTAGATGTTTGCCCTTTCCCTGTTTGGTTTACAGGTTCGATTCTCTGGGTATAAGCACCATTTAAATGTCCAATGTGTGCAATAGAGTAGCGATAATTCTCGTTACCACATATTGAACTAATTGGTAAATTAATAGGGTTCGAAGGTTTGATACAAGCTCGGGTACCCTTACCTGGACTAGAAATTGGACTCGTAAAGAGAATATATCTAGCAAGTGGGAGAGGAGACGGCGTGCTGTTACACCAGCTTTATTTTGGCTTAAACGATAACATGGGGGTGTTTTGAGATAACCTGAAGAATCGCTACTGTTTTCATTAACTAACTTACAATGTAACCATTTAACGAATGAATCACTACTATTTTCACTTACATTGTCAACTTGATGAATATACAAATTATCAACTTGTTGAATATCCAATGGTGGCTCGCTTGAAATATCACTACAACGCAGAGCACTTAAATGTTTCTCAACACTATTTGCCGAAAATACTGGCAATTCTTCGTTCTTAGATTTAAAAATTAAATCTGTCAGTTCTTTTGGCGGAGAATCAAACTCGGAAGCCGATGAGTCCATTTCGAGCTTTAATCACATAAAATCCTGATTAAAGCGTGGGCGCTCTATAACTTGTAAAGACTCTATATCCATTAGATCCGTAATCACTCAAAATTCGTAATTAATCCTTGAGCACAGTACGTGGCAGTCTCTGGACCATGTGTAGAGACATTTTTGAACTATAACACTGCATGAGTCCTATAAATCATAACTAAGGCTCACAATATCAGTTAGAGCTTCTAACTGTGGCGTAACATGGATTGGGTTTGAAACGGTGATAGGGAAAGACGGTCAACTCTGAATTTTTTTTCTACTGTGAAGGCGCATGCGCGAGGATCTCTAGCCAATAAGACATCTCTATTGCGTAAGAAAGGTCTGGAAAAAACGGCTGGATTTGAAAACTTAACCTTGTTGTTTTGTTTTTGAAAGTTCATAGCGCCCGTTAAAAGTATGTGAGGTCTCATTAGTTAGTGTCCCACTGTTCCCACGAATGTACTACATGTTTCCTGCCAGACTTAAGATGAAAATAACTCTACGCGCTCGCTTTTAATAGGGTCGGAATGTCTCGGAAGATCGATCACTGTTTGCGAGCACAAAACCAATTATTTTACCTTTCTTACTCCATGGCTCCGAGATGGGTAAACAGATAACAACAGGCGATCAGATGGAGAGCATTGGCTTGAGGGGACTTCATTATAGCTCCCCTCCCCTCCCCCTCCAACAGCGCTTTGGTAGGCTTAGTAAACAATTAGATTAGCCATTCTTATCGTTGAGGTGGGAAAGGGGTCGCAAAATTGAACAACAGTCGCCCCCCTACTGAGTCGCCCCCCTACTGCGTCAGAGAACGCAGATAGTTAATTAAGGATCGTTAAATCCAAACCAATAGACTTGCGTGAGAAAACGAAAATAGAGCTTTCTGCATACAGGAGGGGGGGGGGGATTGAGGCTTAATGGCGCGTCGACAGCTTAGTCATTAGCGCCAACCAGGATTGGTTGGCACTGTAAATTCTTGAGATTGTCAGCCTAAAACCAATAGTACCTCTTGAGAAAACAAAAACAACAGTCTTATATGCGTGTGATTGGCTGACTGTAGAAAATTGCACTATGTTTCAAAGTTTCAACCGTTTGGAAAAAATAACGTTTCTCATTCGAACAGCGTTTTGGATACCAACAACATGCCTGGAGTGTTGTCTATGTACCCTATCTTGGATGTGTTGCTCTCCGTGGACGTTCAATTTGTTGGAGATGGAGATGTGCTTATTAGAGAATTGATGATCGAAGAAATAGACGGTGACGGTATATTTGGTACTTTTGAGCCCCACGGTTTGATCGTCAAGGCTGTTGATCTTGCTTCACAACTTCATTCTAGAGTGCTAGCTTAATTTGACAACGCATTTTGGTTGCACGTTAAAAAGACTGTAGGATTTTATTTTAATGACAATGGTGACGCTCTTCAGCTAGAGGGCTTCCTCCCCTCCACATCCATGTATTATAGCGAGGTCTACGAGTTCGCTGAGGATAACCCTTACGGAATCGTTGGACCTGCTCCCCCTCACGATCAAGTCGGAGAAGAAGAGTGCCTTTTCGTAAAGGGGCTCATGATGGGGAGACAGGCTTCTGTCGAAAAAGAGAGAATTCGTGCAGAAGCAGAATTTGCCCTGTTTGATCAGGAACAGTCTGAGTCTGACTCGTATTACGATGCTATGCTCCAGTATTACGGAGTGGGGGATTCTAGGAGTGATGCAGACAGCGACGACATCAACGCCATAGTCGCCCAGGTAGCGCAGGACAGGCACGAACAACTGCAGCAATAAATAAATGTAAGTATTAAAAGACACGGGTGATAAGTTCGATTTGAAAGTGCGACTTATTCTGTTGTTTGATTTATTTATTTTTTTCTTTTAATTTCTAGATTACATAGATGGATGAAGAGCTTTTTTGTGTAGGGTTTTTTTTTATCAAAATTAACGTAAACGATTTTAATAGATCTTTAGGCCTTAGCATTATCATTATGATTGGGAAATAAATTTAAAGCAAAATTAACATAAACTAGTTTTTTAATCTTTTAATATAATCCAAATTTTCATCATAAAATATTTATTCTTTTAAATTAAAAATGATTCCAACAAAATTGTTGGGGTACTATTTGGGAGAAAAAAACACGAGGGAAGGGTACGGAAGATAGTGTCAGCATAGTGATTTAAAAAATCTGTACTGAGCATTATTTTTTGTTCCTTTCTATCTGTAATTTCACCAGTCCGAAGAGTGTGTAAGAGTGTTTATTTATGTAACAGAGTTTATCATCATGAAGAGAAGAGAAAGTGGTTTTACCGAATTTGTGTCCTTTACAAAATAGAATTGGTAAACGCATTGATTCTGTGAAAGCACTTTTTTTCCTCAAAATCATCCTGAAAACCCGACTAAAGACAGAAGAAAATAAACAAGAAGAATATTGTTATTTATTTATGTATTTGTTTATCGTTGAATGATTTATTTATTTTTTTTTACTTCTTTCAGGTTCAGATGAACGCACCTTCGAAAATGTGTGGCTATTGTCGAGGCAAATACTGAAAAATACAAAATCGCTCAAGCGGTGTTACAGACACACAGTACAGAAACACTAACACATTTTTTTTTTAAATAAAAAACTTTTCTCTCGCACGGCGAGAGCAGCTGTAGAACTATGCGGGGTTGTGCAATTAAAGAATAGAGAGCTTTTAAAAATATATCTAAGCGGGTCTAAGCGGGTGGCCCTAGGCCTATCATCGGAACTAGTTTTCAGCATCTATGGGTCCTATTGTGGGTTTTTTTTTATCAGCAATGGGATATATTCTAGATAAAAGTAACCTTTCCAAACCTATAGCTCTAAATACACGTTAAATCTGAAAAAATGTGTCCTTCCGTCTAATCGTGCTTACGTGGGAACTAGTTTTCAGTATCTATGGGTTGTATGCTGGTTTTTTCATCAGGTACGGGACATATTCGCGATAAAAGTAACCCTTTTCACAGCCTTTAGCGATATCGGAAGTAGTTTTCACCATTTAGGAGATGTATTCTGGATAAAAGTAACCCTTTCCCTAACCTACAGACGTAAATACCCGTTAAACGATTGGAAAGGTTAAATCTATAAAAATATTAAGCAACAACAACATTAAGCCAAACCCAGGACTGCAGAGTCTCGCAAAGCTCTGTTTAAACAGGTAATTAAAATTGACTGTTTTTATTTTACTAACCGGATTTTTTTTTGTTACTGCAATCTACAATGTTTGTTATTTTTTTTTTTAGTTTCTGGGGAAGGTTTGGGATGCGTGACAACCTGACAACAACCGAATACGTCACAATGATGGCAAGGTGGCAGCTGCTGCTCAACAGTAAGGAGTACTCCATTACCAGCTTAGTGCTGGCCAGCACGGAAACACTCTTCGTCAGCTATTCAAAGACTGCAGAATTCATCACGCTGAGTAAGCACAGAAATGTTGTCGTCACAGCATTTACTACGGCGCTCGCAAGGCTGCATTTATACAAGTTCCTAGACCTTGTTGGCGACAGTGACACTGACAGCATTTCATACAGTCACCCTGTAGGGAAGGACCCTTTAAAACCATACGTAAAAGACTATCTAGGCATGCTGACGGGCGAGTTGGCATGTCACCATTACTTTCTGGAGGGCCCAAAAACTACGCTTACCGATTGAGTAAGCGTAGTTATTGGGCCCTCATTGGTCATTACCGATTGAGTAACGGGAAGACTGTGTTAAAGTTAGAGGACTCACACTCAACTATTCAGCATCACAGCTCCTAAACTTTCATACTTTACATGACTTTATTGTTAACACCAACCGTGCATCTACAATCACGAGGGACAAAGCAACTGCGAGCCTTTTCACAAAAGACACAGTGAAATCATATAAATTTGTGTACGACAAGAATGTGCTTCTTTGTGATGGGTCTACTTGCCCTTTTGGTTACCTCTACAGAATTGATGAATGTTTAGCTGCGTTATTGTTTGGTGATGCAAGTGATGATGATGTAAATAGTGCATAAGTTGTTGTTTTATTGTGTAAGTAACTTACCTTTCACAACTTTTCAAACCAAACTTTTAAATTTGTAACTTAATTTTCTAACTTGTGTTTTTTTTATTGGCAAGCATAACTTTAACTTGTAAACAAAATTTTCAAACCAAACTTTTTAATTTGTAACTTAACTTTTTTTAATTGTGCAAAATTATTTTGTAATTTTTTCAAACATTGTTTTTAAATTTGTAACTTAACTTTCACAACAAACTTTTTAAAATTTGTGTAAATTATTTTTTCTATCTTCTAAACAAAACTTGTGTTTTTATTGTTGTACATAATTTATTTTTTTTTAATTGTGCAAACTTTTCAAAAACTTTTTAATTTTCTAACTTAACTTTTTTAACTTGTGCAATTATAATTTCACTTTTTCAAACTTAACTTTTATTTTAAATTTGTAACTTCACTTTTTCAAACTTAACTTTTTTAACTTGTGTTTTTTTTTCAAATGAATGTAAAATTTTTTTGCTGGCTATGTTTTCGCTGACTATGTTTTTTATTGTTGTACATATTTATTTTTCACCTTGTGTAAATTAAAAAAAAAAACTTTTCACAACAAACTTTTTTAAATTTATAACTTCACTTTTCCAAATTTAACTTTTTTTTTAACTTGTGCAAAATTTTTTTTAACTTGAATGTTTTTATATTTGTAACTAGAATTTATTTTCAAAATTTTAAACAAAACTTTCAGATGCAAACAAAATTTCCAAACCTAACTATTAACAAATTATTTTTTTCTAACTTGTGTTTTTATTTGGTATAAATTATTTTTCCAAACCAAACTTTTTTAATTTGTGTAAATTATTTTTTTCTATCTTGTAAACAAAACTTGTGTTTTAATTGTTGTACATATTTAATTTGTGTAAATTATTTTTTCAAACCTAACTTTTTTTTAAACTTAGTTTTTTTTTTAAATTTGTAACTTTCTAACTTAACTTTTTTTTATTTGGTAACTTTTTTTAACTTGTGTTTTTAAAATGTAAATATTTTACATACTGTAACGGCGGATGCTACGACGGCAGAGGTACTTGTAACATCCCCGACATCAGGTTGACTTTGGCCTTGGTTAAAATAATACTTTCATGTGGTTTGTTTGTTTATCAAAGCACAGTTTGGCTACGGGCCCGATGTAGGGAACGGAGCGACAATGTTCATCAATTTTATAGGGCTGACAAATACTATTTACACTAGGTACGCCCTGCCACCATGGTGGAGTGACGTTAATTGTAATAGACTGGAGTTTTTAGAAAGTAATGGTTTACATTAAATCTAACTCTACAATCAACACGAGGGGGGGGGGGGGGAAAAACAAACTGACGTTCAAAACTCTTGGTTTATTAGTGCAGTTAACAAAACAACATCGCACAGTTACAATTCACAAGTCTATACAATAAAGCTTTTTAGTTAAAAGCAACAAGAAATTCTAATTATAAATTACACTACCGAATTACGGTTCCAGTACAAATCAACTTTACATCTAGGAAGTTAGCTTCAGGTCTATTTCAATCTCCCAATTTCAACGGCAAGTTATAAATCGGGTTTACAGTTTAGTGGTAAGAAGTGCACTTTCAAATCATACTAAACTTCTTATTAAATCTGGACTAGTTCTGCCGCGACAAACACTAGCAATTTAAGAAGACTTTTACTTAAGTTGGGGGGGGGGGAAATTGAGGCTTAATGGCGCGTCGACAACTTGGTCATTAGCGCCAACCTCAGTCACAGTGCAGTGGTCCGGGTTGCCACTGCACCACACATTACAGAGATGTTATTCAAACCCCTAATCTAAATCTTGTCATACATCCGTACCTCCTGCAAAAATTGAAAAACACCGGACAGGAGGACAGACTCATCGCCCAACTGACGCGCAATGTCATGCGGAAGATGGAACCGACGACGAACACCATCAAGATGGCGACAATCAACAAGTAAGTGCCGGCTTAAGTTAGGCTTTAAAATAAGTAAGATAACATGGTTTTAGGAAGGGAACCACCCTGACGTTATGGTTAACTTAAGACTAGAAACTGCCGATAGTAAAAGTTACATCCATAATTTCTCAGAGGCTAGTAGTATTTTTAAATATGAACTACTAATTTAGGTTTAGGGGCCTAAAGTAAAACTTTCATCTTTAAACAATGGGAATACGAACCACTACCATTTGCCCAGCATGGCAACAATCGGATGGCATCGTCTCCTATCCCGATCGACGTGACCACCTCTAGCTTGAGATCTGTGAGCTGTGCTGAGGATGCTTTAAGCTGGGGGGGTTTTATGCTAGCAGCCGGACAGGAAGGAGGGAGGAAAACAGCATCCCTGTAGGAGAGCTACTACATGGGGGGACTCTAGAGGTCGAGAACAATGGGAGAGGGAGGGACAGAGCCAGCTGTCACTCAAGCAGGGGAACAAAGGGACTCTTGGAGTAGCTCTCTGGGATTAGATAAGGGCATAAACTGGGGAAAAAACTGACTGCTGATTGGAGGGCCAAGTCGGCAGTGCTTATCGCAAGGGGCTTGCCAACTATAGGACTGGGGCATGGGGAGAAAGGCCAGTTTGTATTTGACACAAAGGAACATCGGGAAAAGGCCTAATTACAAGTATTAAATAAAATTAAATGGATTTGAAAGCTTGTAGAGTGGCTCTTACAATGAATAAATCATTGTGGCTAACAATAAACAAACAAACAATAAATTCCAAAACTGCGATGTTATGCACCACAACTAGGTTGGGGGGAACGAAGTGTATGACACAGATTGACTTTGGAATTGCATGGTGAACAGATCTTTATAAGATATACGGAATTAATAGAAGGAAAGCTAGTTTGTTTGGCTTGGGAATGGTGGTCACGATCGGCGATTATAACGGAGATTTTCGGCAAAAATATGTACAACAAAAATTCGTGTCCGGTAAAAATTAGTTAAATAAAATCGTCGAGCAAGTGGTAGGGTTCACGGGGCAAGTTAAGATAGTAAAAGATTAAATAATTAACTAAGTACGAATGCTAAAACGCATAAATCGGGGCATTATTTGAAGTGGCAGATAACTAGTTTTCATGGAGGCTGGACATTTTTCATAATTTTTCGGTGCACCAAAAATAAGATAAAAAATATTACTCCTATGTTTAAAACAACCCAATCATGAGGTTAAGTACCTTTGCAAAGGAAGCCCCTCCTAACCCACAACTAAGCTAACCTAATTTGGCTTTATGCCGAAAAGAAAATAAAAAGAATTGATTACAAATGTACAGAAATGTTGAATAATGGCGGTCAGAAGTGATGAGCGCTGCGGTTGGTTTGGAGTGGTTTTCAAATGGCTGTAGATAATTTTGTGGATGGAAATTTGGTATTCTGCTTTCACCAGCCTGTAGCTAGAGAGTGTAGCTATTAAAGGGTTCCAAGTTTGGCCGATTTAGTCCATTATTGAGAAAATGGCTGAGGTTATAAGACCGAGGTCTTTTTTGCATTTTGGGCGCTTGAGAAAAAAAAATGTTTGTCTTGAAAAACGAAGGTTCCCGAGGTTTTTTTGATGGCTGGAGTCCAGGTATCCTTTCCAAAAGGGTTTTTGGCTAAAAAGCCCTTTACAATACTGAATAGACTTTTAAAAATATGACTGTAAACTTGTTGATAATCAATGCACACCAGGGGCCAGTTATTCAGAATTTATTTTTTAACTTTCTTAAACTTGCAAACTCTTTTTAATTACAATATTGCAATTTAATTTTTTAGGCATAGGCCTAACTAGTCAAAACTAAAACCCACTGCCTTGATTATCTTATTTATTTTAAATAAAAAACTTGTTCAACCTGAAAAAAACCTACATCTCATTTATACTATAAGTTAGCTTAGACTAGTTCTACAATTTCATTTGTTTGCTGACAGTCAAAGTGTGAGGATGGATGCTGAATTTCAATCGCGCCTTAAAACGCTAAGTAACATTTTAATTGCTGGTGCCTCACAATGTGGAAAAACATGTCTCGATTCACAATTATTAAATCATAGAGATGAAATGTTTACTAAAAAGTTCAATCGTATTGTTTGGTGCTACGGTGAATATCAACCAGCGTATACTGAATTGGAAGCAAAAGTACCCGGAATAACATGGATTGAAGGCTTGTCATCAGAAATCAATTCAAGCTTTTCCTCCACTGATACAAATTTATTAGTTTTGGATGATTTATTGAGCGAAAGTTACGTCACGGTGTCAAAATTATTTACTTAAGGTTCCCACCATCGAAATCTAACAGTAATTTTCATGGTGAAAAATTTATTCTTTAAACGTAAAGAAAGTAGAACAATTAGTTTAAATGCACATTACCTGATTCTCTTTAAAAATCCACGTGAACGGTCACAAATTGTTCATTTGGCACGACAGGTGTATCCTGGTAGGAGTAAATTTCTGATGGAATCTTATTCCTATGCAAGATACGCCAGAACGACACAGGCTCCGCACAGGAATACTCCCACAAGAGCAGCAATATGTCTGTGTCAGAAAATAGTGCTTTGCCAGGCACAAATAAAAAAAAGCTGGCCTTTGGCATTACTTTAGTCTGCATAATAATTTATGCGATAGCATTATTCGTAATGGACCTAGAAAATTTTATTAACTTTCCCCATCCTGCAGTAAACACTTATATTACTTACAAATATAACAAGACGGGTCATTTGAAAGCCAGACATCGAATAGAGCAACATGGGTCTCTCCGCTTGCTTCTTCAAAATCGATCCGGTATAAAAACTGTTGTTGAAAGCATCTCCAAAATGACGAAAAACTATACTGCAAGTGGGAGGTAAAGACATTGTGTACTCGTTGTGCGAATGTTGCCAGAATGTTTTAAAAGGTAATGTCAACTTCACACTCCAACAGAAAAGCAAATTAGTTAAATATAAGCGTCCAATACGCCAACTGGCAGATCGTCATTTGAATTTGGCCAGGAAACAACGCATTTTAAATCAGGAGGGAGGATTTATTGGACCGTTATTATCTGTACTAGCCCCAGTACTTGGTGGAATTTTAGGTTTGCGATCATCATGGCGCACTTTCAAAAATTAGCATTAGTCCCCGTCGATCACTTCCTGCTCAAAAACCAAAGCCTTATGGAATTGCAGACTCATCCATCAATAACGAACTCACTAGAATACTTACTTAGTGATGAGTCTTTAGATCCTCAAACGAAATCCGATCTTTATCAACAAACTTTCCAACGATATCTTGTATATCAGCGTGCGAGGCCTACCGACATCCCTCCTGCTCAGCCATCGACTTCAACTATGCAGCCCGGTGGCACCTGGTCCACTAAGGAGGTTCCCCTGGGGGGGGGGGGGGGCCGTAAGAATCAAAAAATTCGGCACACTTGTCTTTTGCTGGGAAATAAAATGCGACCCAGTGGGTTCCAGGTTGAGTACTATCGTCAGTATTGCACACTATTGCTGCAGGAAATCGATTTAAAGATAGGGGCAATAAATCGGACGAATAAACACCGGTGAACATTTTTTTTTTAAATTACAACTCTTCAAGCCAAGTCTAATCTCTGTTGTATCCATTTTATTATGAAGTGTGGTTGAACATCACGTGACGGTTTTGATCAATTTCTAGCATGTTGTCAAACTCTGCTAAAGTAATACAGTTTACTGAAAAGGGTAAGCCAACTCAGAATTGTAGTTCGACTCTTCAATTTCCCTGCTTGATAAGATTAAGATGATCTGAGCAGCAAAGGTCAGGCGTAAAATCGTACATCCACAACGTGAAGCCTAAAGGGTAAGCCTGTCTAGAAATGCCATTGCCTCCTTTTTCCAAACAACCAAACCGCGTAAGGTAACTTTCAATGTATCTGTTTTCTGCAAAATGAGGTTCCAGTGGTTTAAATGAAAGCTGTTCACCGTCAATGTTTATCCCAATGTAGCCTACGTTAAAATGTTGAAAATTAAAAGGATTTCTTGCCCAACTTGCGTTAAATGCTGCATATCAACTAGGCCTGATACCATTCGCCGTGGTAGAGAACCCCAAAAAATATTTATGTTGAGTGTTCCATTGGGTATAGAAAAGTCTTCACTTTCACTCTATTAAGTGGCTATTTTGCTGTGGCTATATGCAATTTGCACTGCCGGTGACAGCGTGGTGTTCCTTATGCTGAGTTTAGCTTCTTGAATTTCGACTTTATAATCGCCTCTTGTTCGGGTGACATTAAACAGAATGCATTAGGACTTCTCAAGAATCGGAATCTTAAACTAGTATTATTGAGCATGTAACGATCTTGGTGAAGCAAATCAATGTGAAGCAAATCAATGTGTAAACCTCCTTTCATTTCAAAACTGCGTGAATTTGCCGCAATTCGTTGACGGGTGTTCCATCCAGCATTAACTTGACCGCCAGCAACTGGTTGGATCGCGTTCATTGAGTCGAGTCTGCCTTGTGTATCGTCCGCCCATAATTCTGCAGCTAACCAGCTTTTCTTGGCTTCTCCACAATGATTTAATAAGGTCTCGAGGTAAGCTCTGTACGCGTACGTGTTGCTCACGCCACTAATCAGCCTATCGGATAAAGTGACGTCAAATTGGCTGAACAATGAATGAAAAAATAAATTGCAAGGTGCAACAGCGCTGTCATCATCTAGGGCTGTGCCGTCTGCTTTGATAATTCTCGCAAGTACGTATAACTGCGTATTGCTCAAATCAATAGCCTCAGCCCACCGGATGCAGGAATTTGAAATGCAATAGGTCCCGTATCAGTAATATTAGCCGTAGGAAGGTAAGTCACCCACGACCCCTTTTATATCTGCGTCTGTGTGGCAGGCACCGCAAAAATGTCCAATTCACTCTTGCAGCACTCTGCAGATTTGTGATGAAGTAACGCCATCTCAGGAGGTAAAAATGTCGTACTTTGCTCTAGCACGGCTGCGCTTAGAATGAGGTCCTCCAGTCGAACACTTCCTTTTAACCCCTTTTTTCCCGGCCCTCACCTACTTGATCTTCAATATAAATTGCACCATCACCCGCTAGTCGCTTGTGTAAGTGGCTTTTGGCGCTGTCTTTGATGTCTGAACCGGCCACTGCATCGAGACAAGACTGTGCTAAGGTTTGTGGCACAGTGGTTCCTTCGCAGCACAACTGAGTAAGCCATACACTGTTAAAGGTAAGAACTGAACTTCCATAGTTTATTTATAATAGAAACCAAAGCAGGGAAAAAAACTATATATGTATATAGTTACACAAGATCCGCAACGCAGTCATCTGCATCTGCAGTGCAGCAGCAAGCAGGACATACGATGCCATCTCCGCCATCTACCGACGGAACGGCAAATTATAAGAGTAGCAGCCAAGGCCCGCTGAGATAGTAGCTGCGCGGAGGCTAACATTTCCGAAGGCGCCGTGTCAAAAAAAAGTAATTTGCAAATGGAGCATACCTAGCGCGAGCAAGGCCAACGGCGGTTGAACTGAGTTCGCTGAAGCGGGAACGCAGCTTTAATCTCAGCCGGCACTGCTCTATCTCAACTAGCGTTGCTCAGCATCCAATCAAAGTGGCTGAATCAGGTAACCGTTTTCGTCAGTTCGTCTTGACGTTCCTATTCCCATCAAATTCTTCCGTGTCCTGACATATCTTTTTTTTATTTTATGTACAATAGAATTAGTTAGCGCTCTCCGACTGCAAATACAGTGTTTGCGTGCTGAAAACGTCCTATTATTGCGTAAGTATAGGCATATGGTTGTATTGGCGTAGCAACCATTGTCATTGAGTAACCTGGCGTAACTGACATTACATTTCATTACTGTAGAAAGGGCACCACCGGCTCCAGACGTAGATGCTCTCAAACGAAGACTGAGGGGAACAGGGCAACGAGGCAGCAAAATTACGGATAAAAAATTAAAGTATTAGAAGAAACAGTAGCGGAAAAAGAGTTGGTCATCGTCGACCTTCACAAACAAATAGACGACAAGGAAGATGGGCTGATGAATGCGTCGTATGAAGCCAGCCTAAATGCTATCAATAACGCTTACGTTCAAAATGTTAGGTAAGAACGGAGGAAATGTTCAAAAAAATGCACAATAACGCCGAAAGTAACTTGTGTTAAACTAACTTAACACTGTTACGCACATAATTTATTGAGTTTTTTTTTGCAGCAAGTTGTTGTAACACTGTTTTGTGTTCAATATAGGCTTGGTCAGCTGGGTCATAGGTCGGATAAAGCGACCCACTTCTACCACTGATTTAAGTCCCAAACTGGGCTTGAACACGAGCCAATTGCCGCATGTTTGCTAAAACCTGCAGTGGCAATCTGTAGCTCTCGTGGAAAACTTGGACTCTTCAAAAAAAAAATGTACCACGATGTCTTTTTTTAACGTATGAAACTGTTGTTGCTTAGAGAAAGTTTTTAATTTTTACAGTTTGGTAGAGATAATTATTATTTGTATAGATTGTTAATGCTGCCTGACAGAACCGTAGCACGATTTCACTTTTGTGGTTATCGATGCCTGACTGGTGCATTCCTTAGTTCCTTGTTATCCATTCATTTCAATTTGTGGCAGAAGATAGTCCGTTGAATGTTGGAAAATATAGTTAGTGCATTCCAGGCATGTTACTGGACGCACTAAGATGTTCCATCTACATTGGTACAACGAGACCTTCGTTTAATCATAGGCCAAGTAGCAAACGCGGGCTGTAGCACTGAGTACTTTATTGTGCAGTTTGTCACAAAAAAAACAACACACTTCAGCCCTGTGCGAAGCAGAATAAGGAATGATACAACAAATGCGTGGAGTTGCCTATGGATAGTCTACTCGTGCTTAACGGTCGATTCCCACCAATACTGGAATTGGAAACAAAACATCCGTTTAATCCTTTTATTAACTTGAAAAAATAAAAATATTTAAATTGTAAAAAAAATTTTCTTGTAAATTATTATAATGTTAATAAATATAGTTTTGTATTTAAAAATTGGTTGCCTAATTTCCTTTTTATTTCCTGTTATTATGCCGCTAGCTGTCCAGTGTGATCATTTTCGAGTCTAGACTCATGATTCAACTTAATTTAGTAATGAAAGTCTAGCGGTCGCTCCTTTCTTTTTTTCGATGGGAAGCGAGTTGTGACGTCTGCTAAATCGAGTTTTATTGTGTATGGGGGGGGGGGGGGGGGGGGGGGTTTTGGGTTAATGGG
>JAHWFP010038883.1:0-15672 GCA_023313725.1 Lithobius niger
CACTTTTTACCATGTGTACAGCATGTCAAATGCATTGTAGGTCATTACTATTGGCTGCTTTCGATGTATTTGAGCATTTTACTCTAAATTTTGGACATATTGTCTGGTTGTGGGTGAACCTTTGGCTCTGTTGACCGACCATGCCACTGTGAGTTGTTTATTTTTAAATTTGTATCTTACTACTACAGTGACGGCACCGCACTATGGTGTATACTATACAAGGGTGTCGAAATATAAGTAAGTGTTTTAACTGCAAGTGCGTTTGGCTTCACATTTTGTACATTAGTTTTATCACAGTCACATACCAATTGACAGTTATGATGTTATCTAGTTAAGACGTTTAGTGCATTGAAACCCCTATCCAAAGACACGGGTTCAATACCCGCACCCGCGATGGCATGTAAATTTTTTCATCGTAATTGTTGCTCACTTGTCAAGCTCAGTTGTGCACGATGTTGCCTCCATTGTGTTTTTGTTTAATACTAATATTTACGGGTGACTTCCGTTTCTTTACATTTTTTTAATGGACGAAAAGCTGATTTAAAAAAAAAATATTCCGTGTTTTAATTTAGATTAACCGTTACATTACAGAAATCAGGTTTCAATCTTTATTTATGTGTAGCCTGGACGTTTTTGTTTGATTACGACTACGTTGGAGACTTCCGTTGAAAACAATTTTGTTGGAAATGTTGGTGGCGAAAGGATTTAACACGGATTTCAACTTTTATTTTCACTTGCTAACCACATAGAAATGCATTGTTTCCCCCACCCCCCACCCCCCACTTCCACAAAAAAAATTTCGTTACATTTCGTCATTTTTTTTTGTGCAGCGAATATCATCTTTGGTGCTTTATTTAGCCGATTTAGCCGAAAATTAGCTACCAGCCGGCTTAAATACAGTGAGCCAGTGGTGGCCTGAAAATCGGTGGCTAGCCACAATTTTGCTGAAATTTCTGTTAATCCGGCTGGTAATTAAAAATAATGCGGCTGAGCGGTATAATAAGATGCCACTGCTGAAAGTAAAGAAAGGTGCCAACAAATCCCCCAAACAAAAAATGTGAGCGTTGGCTTGGCAAACTACAGTAATGTTTTTACTTTCGTGTACATGCAGTGCCCCTTGCATTTAGCACAACGGCCGGCTACAAAAATGATAGCCTCGTAGCCAGAAAGCCGTCATTTACGCTGCTCTATAGTAGGAAGTGTAAAAAAAAAACTGTAAAACACCAGTACGAAGAACTGGTCATTTGGTTCCGTTCTCCGTACTGTAAAATTACGATAATACTAGTTCATTGTGTTAACTATGAGGAAACTAGTCCTGCCCTCAGGGCGTTCGTAATTACGGAGAAATGTTAAAGGGGCACTCCTCCCAGCGCCATTTTTCTCGATCCTCCACATCAAGTACGGCTCCGAAGTTCTTCTTGCTTACCGTTAGTTAATCCCTTGCTAAAGATCCGTTTTAAAAATTGTCGACTAGGAGATTATAGATCTGTTGAATATCTGTTAGTGCATCCTGCAAGTAAATGATCCCTTGTGCGCTTACAGTCCCCTTGACGTTTCATATGTGTGTGTGTGCATGTACTAATTTGCTAATATAATTACCATGAGATCAAAAATCTAAATGACTTAATGCGGTACAAATTAAAATTATTTATGCCAATAGATCGCCGAAGAAAAATTATAAGACACTAGCCTAAAAAATTATAAAGTGAGTTGTTAAAACGCGGAAACCATTCCAGTTTGTGCTGACCCCAATAGCATTCATGCTATTTAGTCTACTACGCCCAATGCCACTGAGATAGTTGGCCTTGGATTACTACGCAGAGTCTCGCCAAACGGTACGATCGTAGCATGCGCATGTGGCGATCGGCGCGTGGCCGTTATAAGGCAGGTGGAGTGTACTTTTAAGTAATAATAACTCGACAGCCGCCACATTTAAGCCACGCAAAGTTGATTGTTTGGTTTACAGATGCGTACGGGTGCCTTAAAATTATCGCGGGCCAAACTTTTTAAAAATCTGAATTGGGTCCCACCCCCTAAAAATCGTATTTTCGCAGACTTTTGACTGATTTTGATATTACAATATACCATTTTAACCCGCAGCTCGAAACAAGCTATTCAATGATGCAAATGTTAAGCCTCTGGCTCAAAGTTAACTGGCAAAAACTAAAAAACACTAAATACTAGACGACAAATAACATATTAGCGAAATATAGATTTTTAGTCTGACTATAACACACTTTCAGCTTTGAGCTAGGTGGCCTACGTCTCAAAAAAATGTGGTCGGATAAATAGAGCAAAAAATAAAATAAAATGCCCGGGTGCCTGGTGCCTCAATTTGAAATCTCGCCCGTAAACCAAATAATGTTTTTTCATGGCCTTACACGCTGACATACAGGAGCGGAGCGTGAGATTATACCCTGGGATGGGGAAGGACAGTTTCCCGTGGTGGGGAGGGGGAAGGGGAGGGCACTTTCACCTGCATTGTTAATGCTTCTCCTCTCCCGCCCTCCCCTCTTTCCTGAGTATTTTCGTTGCAAAGAAGTCGTTCAGTATCACGTGATATTCACGCAATATTTTCTATTTAATATCTTCATGTTTAGTAGACGTCATTATCTGATGTTATTTTTTTTTATTTGTAAAAAGAACATTAATAATTATTTTTTTTAATCAATCACTTTCTTTTTTTAGTCACTCCGTAAGTTTCTAAGGTGCGACTTTATTTATGGGTCCTTTGGTATTTCTTTAAGATAAGACAAGATATAATTTATCAACATACCAATTATTGGTAACAGGAAATTAGGAAGGGATGGTTATCATCCACTAACACCTGTCTAAAAAGAAAATTTTAAGTTTACAAAAACAAAACCAAAAAGAATATTCCTCTCATCGGGTTAATAATTATTGTAAGAATAATTTTTTTTTCGTAGGTGCCACTCGGATTTGATTTAGCCTACTCTGTCCAGTAAAGGAACGTAATACATCGTATAACTGTGTATTCCCTTTTTTTAATAAGCAGTGTTTTATTAGCGGTTGCAATGGTTTAGTTTTAGTTGCATGCTTAAGGCCGGGTTTACGCAACGACTCGCCTTAGCATTCTCGCAGCTAGAATTTAATCGCAATGGCATAGTTGTCGTTGCCATGGTAACGACGCCTCTGGATTAGCTAAATCCGACGTTGTTTGAGTAAATGTTTTAAGTCTTATAATCCGTGGCAAAAAGATAAAGAATTCCTCCTGACGAAATGTTCACATTCCCTTCTGAACTCGCATTATTCAGTGTTTTCATTGCGAGTCGACAGACCTAAAACCTCCGCCATGTTGGAATTTCAGATGATATCTAGCTTCTAGCTGCGAGAATGCAAAGGGAGTCATTGCCTAAACGCGTCCTTAAGCACTAACCAGACTGGCTGCTCGCGGCTGCACGCCGACGCACTAAGGTGTAAAAAAGGCTTCGATATTGGTCCTTAACGCAACACCAACCACACGATTGCTGCAATTTTGACCTTGTAGGCACGTAGTCACGCATAGCTTCGCACGAAATTTTCTTCTGTCTGGAGAGGCCTTTATTGTTTGAATACAGCAGCTTGGTTTCACGTGTATTATATACAAGCAACATTGCGCAATGAAAAACTTCCACGAAAAACTAGTTTGTGCTGCTTTCCAGTTTTGACCGAGCGTCAGTTAAACCTTTCGATAAACATCAAGCAAACTAGTTTTTGCTCACTAATTGTTATTTGTTAACCGGCCGTAATTGCGCAGCGAGTTCCGAAAAACAAAGACTCCGAGAACGGCAAGTCGCTAAATAGAAATTAATTTTCTTAGGCTTACTTAATCGGTTTTAATACCCCGTTTTTCTCCGTTAACCTGTTTCTGTACCTCAATTAAAAAATAAAATCTAAAATTCTAAACCATCCTGACAAAGTAAAGTTGATGTTTTGATTGCTTTTCATGTTTCTAATTAAGGGATTTCCTGTTAAGCAATTAATAAAATTAAGTAATTTAATCGGTTTTTTTTCCTCCTTACGCTGGCATACAATCGTACAAAAAAAAAACTATTATAGAAGATACCAAATATAAGAATGGTTCGGATTCACAAAGAAGTGATGTCAACAGACCGACGCATTCTTCAACTTTCATGCTACGACCAATCGCTTAAAGGTTAAATGAAAAATCGGACGTCGCCATCAATGTTGACGTTTTTCATTTAATGTGTGAAGTATTTGTTGGTGAGATGCGTGAAACTTCGTGGATATCTCAGTTTGTTGATATCACTCATCTGAAGGCCCAAACCATTCTCTACATGGCGACGTCTTTGCCAGTTTGGGTTTTTGGTGTGATATCACTTCTCTTTTTTTATTCATTAGGAGTAATACAGATAGGTAGACGAAAGGTGGCAAGTTATTTATCGTTTCTACAGTAGAGCGACCAACTTCTCAGCTAAAGTTTTGTGTTTGGTTTATTTGACTTAGTTGTAGCTCAGAAATATTTGTTTTTTCTGTGTGTATGTGTGTACTTTGTGTTTGCTGTAGCAAGGTTCAGTAAAGATAGGTTTTTTTGTTGTTGTTGTTGTATTTTTGTTGTCACTGGCTAGCCAAGAAAAGACGTAAATGAATTGTTCGGGTGTTTGCTTATTCGTCCACCCCGGTAGCGCAGTGGTTATATCTCCCGGCTAGTAAATGGAAAGTCCTGGGTTCGAGTCCCAGTAAGAGCAGTTGTCTTTTCTTTTATTTTTCACAGATTAGTGTCTCTTGTATCCTCGCAAGGCCAGTCTTTAATGCAGACTATTTGCTTCGTTAACCCTTTAATTGTGAATTATACGGTTTACCATTTACCTTACGAATTATAGTTCATTTTTTAATGCAAATGAAACGTAATATCGCAATAGCTTTACGAAGAGGCGGCAACCACTGACCTCTATTTGAGTAACCGTCGTGGAAACCACCAGCAGATTCGGCAACCAGTTTCCGTTTAAAATGCATCACTTTGTAGTTTGAAACGCAATATAATTATTATTAGCGCAAACAACGTATACCTGTATGCATATTTTAGTAAGTAGAGTGTGTTTGTACACTTTGACGGCTGCGTACCACTTGAATTACTCACTATTCTAACTGATAGCTGATGATTATCTATTTTAATATCAAGTGCAAACATCTGATCAATAATAAACACGACGAGGAATTCTGGAAAAGTACGCATTCACAAAACAAGCCGCCAACAAATTAATAATTTAAATCGACCGTATTTACCAGAGTTTAATAAAAGAAAGTGGTTTTACGCCCGTTTTCCGTAGAACGTGTTAAGATCATTTTTTTTAAAGTAAATTTCAGAGAATGACACATTGCCGTTGTATGTTGTTTGGGGAAAATGAAGAGAGAAAAAATAAGAGAAATACAGAGATAAGCTTAAAAGGATATTCATCCCAGCGCCATTTTTCTCGATCCTTCACATCAAGTACGGCCCTTAAGTTTTATTTACTTACCGTTAGCCAATACCTAGCTAAAAATCCGTTTTAAAATGTGGCGTCTAGGAAATTTTCTGTTGAATATTGGGGAATTTTATTTACTGTATCCTACACGTATATGATCCTTTGCGCGCTTACAATGACCTTGACATTTCAACCGTGTGTGTCTGTGTGGGTGCATGTATTAATGTTTAATCGTTTGCTAATAATTAAAAATCAAAAACCTTAAACACTAATGCGGTAAAAATTAAAATTATTTATGCCAATAGATTGCCGAAGAAAAATTATAAAACACTAACCCAACAAATTATAAAGTGAGATTTTAAAATACCAAAATCATCCCGGTTTAGCGCCGACCCAATTTATGTGCTGGTTTGTCTATTAAACGCAATGCTAACCGAGAAAGTAGTTGCGCGCTTCACTGCGAGGAAGGCAGCTACTACCTCAATGTTGACCTTGGCGGTACTAATATACGCGGAGGCAATCGGCGCGTGGCAGTTATAAGGCAGGCGGAACGTTATAAGGCAGGCCGGATGTTGCTTTAAAGTTGCTTTTTGATTTAGCGGCAGATTTGCTGTTTTTTTTTTTTGCCTATCCGAGGCCGTTTTAGAATTAGGTATTTTAAACCCGGAACAGACAAAATTTCACCCTTGAGAACCGACGGGCGTGCTTGCAAACGATTTGCAAAAGAGTTTTAACGAGGAATGCCAAAGAACAATAAATACGAACTCCGTATATTTAAGGCGACGTAACGAAAGTAATTTAAAGTGAAACGTGCATGGACGAGCCGACGGAAGTGAAAGGAATGTAAGAAAAGCAGCAACATTTATAAAATGTATAGGAAGAAAAAGGGGAGAAGAAGCATCAGAGCAAGTTTTTAAGGAAGAGCGGGGAGAGGGGTGGGGGGTTGTTGCACCCCGCAAGTAGCTGATCAGTCAGTAATTCGGTGAACAAAATTATATGAGAACTATTTGAAGCCCGCGGTGGTGTTGAATGCCGAGTTTGCAATACTGCTGGCTCATGTGTATACTGGCTGGCAAACGCTGATTGTAGTTCGCTTCGCTCAATCAATCAGCGCAACCCCCCTGCCCTCCACTGACAATGATCCCCTCTTCCTAATGATCACTTGACACGTCCATTATATTCTTCCACGTTCACGTTCGCGGAAATATTGGCGCATCATGTGACTCAAATCACCTCCCGCTGTCCCCCCCCCCCCCACGGCTAATGATCCCCACTCTCTAATTATCACTTCTATAATATTTTACATCCCATATTCATGTTCCTAGCGGAAATAGATAAGGAAAATTGGAAATTAGCCATTAGCGAAAATGTTCAGTAAGCCACCTTTATGCACTTACGTTTCGTCGGCGTGGCATGACCCGGATTCGAACTGGCTACCCAGTTCGCCCCTAGATCACTTGCATAGAGCCTTAGATGAGGCTCAAGGCGGTCTCGAAACTGCCCCTTCAAGAAGCAAGCTGACCTGAAAAGCTTTCCTGTAATGCAATCCGTCCAACCAGACGTACGGGCCGCGTGTCTGCTACCTGACCTCTTATAAAATTATGTATATAGATAGGAATTCCAGTCACGGCTTCATTCATGATCACTACGCAACCTTTTCATTCGCTTTAGGCCTAACACATAAAGCATTAATAAAAACGGATCAGAGATGGCGCTCTTTGTCGCGCCCATTCTAAAATATGTTTTTTTTTTTTTACCAATAATTTATTTGCGGTTGGACTTTCTGAACTCAAATGCAGTTAAAACTGATAGGATTTATGCCAATAGACTACCGAATAAAATTGCAAAATGTGTAATATAACGTTACATAGCTACCGAGTACCAGCAGGGTCGCCAGGTCTGCACTCGGTTGCTACGCGGAATTGCCAGCCAATACTCCACATATTCTAGGAGATTGTATATGACGTTTATCCGACCAAAACTTGAATACGTGCGCAAACCATTGGTCACCCCATTACAATGGTGATATTTACAGGTTGGAAAAAAGTTCAGAGCTAAAACTGAAGTCAAAATTTGATGCTTTCCAACAAAAATTCTTCAAATCTGCTGAAAAAGCAAAGCCGGAAAACCGATCTTTGCAACCGCCGTCAACGCCATCCAGCGACGCGCTACGAAATCAAATGGGCAAAGAAACAAGATACGATGACGCCACCGAAAAAGATGAGCCACAACGCTGTCTCCAATGCAACACGGCTCGCGTGCATTGTTTTAACCTCAAAGGTACACTCCCCCTGCCGTATAACAGCCACGCGCCGATCGCCATCCGCGCACGTTACCATCGCACGGTTTCGTGAGACTGCGTAGTAGTACAAGACCAACTAAGGCCACCTAAGATAGTAGACGAAACTGCATGAATTCAAAAATTGGGTTGGCGCAAATTTTTGGAACGATTTTCGTAATTTAACATCACACTTTATAATTTTTTAGGCTAGTATCTCATAATTTTTCTTCGGCGATCTATTGTCACAAATTATTTTAATTTTTACCGCATTAGTCCTTCTTAGCAAACTATTAAAAATTAGTACATGCACACACACAGATGAAACCTCAAGGTTATTGTAAGCGCGCAAAGGATCATATAATCGCAGGATGCTATTAAATTAGTTCCCAATATTGAACAGTAAATATCCTAGACGCCTCATTTTAAAACGGATTTTTAGCAAGGGAAAGACTGACGGTAAGTAAATAGACCTTTGGGGGCCGTACTTGATGTGGAGGATTCAGAAAAATGTCGCTGGGACAAATGTACCTTTCTTTATTTTTTTTTACATAAATGTTTATGCAACTTTAATTTATTGTGCGATTAATAATCGCTTCGCTCCATTTTGTCGACAGTGTAACTGATGGCGTCCTAGTTTAAGTCCAAACGGAAATCGTAGTAATCGGGTGGTCCAGTTTCCTGTGATGTTTATATGCTGTGCTCACCTTTTACAAGTGGGCTGGCTCTGACTTTTTGAAAGGATTTAAAATAAAGTTACGTCTGGATAAAGGGATCACAAATTGGTCAATAAATTTCTAATTAGTTACGTCGAAAAGGATTCCAGCCGAGTCGGTTCCATGTTCACGGTCGAAGAGTAAAAATAGAAATGGGGAAAATGCCGTCGTAAGCCAAGGCGCCCACTGCTTGCATACACTGGTTTGACAATTGAAATTAGATTTGACATTGGATTTCGATTAATATATTATTGTTACATTGATAGTTCAAGGATTATTCACGAAATACCATACTTTTTCTTTTTCTTTTTTAAAACATTTCCAACTTCATAGCGTGTATTGATGCTAACCAAAGGAGAATCCACTGAAGGGGATGCGCTGATTGAGTGACCGAAGCGAACGAAAATCAGCCATTGTTATCCAGTAGACGTACAAATTTGATGAAGAAACTTAGTTCAGTGAAACATGAATACACATATGAGCGACCAAACCGTACTAGTGTTGCAAACGGTGGATCCAACACCGCCCGTATATTAGATGGTAGTATATCTTCTTACATTATAAACCAAAGTCTCATAGCAGAAATGAAGCAACCTCAACGACCCCCGAAAGGGGAGCAATGAAAACGTGCGAGTGTGTCAATTCTTTGGCTTGAAGGTGAAACTGGGACGTTGTTGCCCTGAAAAGAAGTTGAAATTGGCACATTGTTGCCTCGACTAACAATTGGCTTTAACAATTATCCTTCTAACTAAACACCGTGGTAATCTCAAGGGTAAGTATTACATGACGCCATGCACACTTCTTTTTCACACGGTACGCATCGCTTAAGCCACAGCGAAAGACTGGGAGTGAGGGGGGGGGGGCAAAGTGAGCTGTTACCATTAAGCATACGATTACTGAACCTAGAAGAGAACAAACAAACAAGCACGGGAGCCGGGTACGTGTTCAACTACGTATAGCAAAGAGAAGAAAGGGAAGGAAACCAAGAGAGGGAGAGGACGGAATAAAAGGAGGAGGGGAGAGGGGAGGGAGAGGATTGGCGGAAAGGGGGAGTGTTACACACACAAAAATCTACTGTTGCAGTGAACGATCAGGCAGCACCGAGCAAATACTGGGAAACAACCACGGGTAAAACAAATCCCCGGGCGAAGCCGGGTACGATGCTAGTATATAGATAAGGCCGTTGTAATAGTAATTGATGACTGGACAATATTTCCGCGTGGCCAGCAGTCCTGTGTGAATAGGGTGGCTTGGATAATTGCAGCGTTTGGCTACCAGAGATATTGTCGCAATTTGGATGGCTTGAAGGCCGGTTGCCACAAAACGAAAGTTGGCTGCGGCTAGCGTCATCTAGCGCTATCTAGCACTGTCTCGCAACAAGCCAAGGAATGCGTAAAGGAATGTTTTTTTAGCACAACAAAACAAGCCACGTGCCTCCTTAATTACTGAATAAAATTTGGTACGTCCTCGTGCACCGGGAAGCAAGCTGTAAAGGTAACGATATTACCGCCACTAGATGGCGCCTCGGTAGGCTATAAAGAAAATACCGCGGCGCCATCTAATGGCAATAATGTCGTTAATCTTTGCAGCTTACTTCCAGGTCCGCAAGTTGGACGCAGCACGAGACAGAAGCATAGTTTTGGTTTTCATTCCGGGTCAACATGCGTAAAATCCTCCGTTGGACAACAAGGGAGGAATATATAACTAAGATTTGGTTGCTTCGTCAACAACCGGAAAAAAAAAAAAAAAGAAGAATCAATTTTCACAAGTAGGTGTTCACGGGAGTTAAACCTACTTTCAGCGCCCACGCACGAAGGTGAATAAAGTTTCGAAGGCCAAGGTTACCTTAACGGTTGCCCGTTGAATAGGAAGAACTCTATTTTCTGGGATTAAGACAGCGGACCTTGCAGTGCGCATGCCTGGAATGCGAAAGAGGGGCGGAGGGGGCGGAGGGAGAAGACTGCTGACTTACATGATATTGAAAATTTGCATCAAGAAGCAAGAATTCTGCCAAACGGTGCAAGCTAGCCGAGTGTTTTTTTTTTTTTTTTGTAAAACACATCAATGCAAGGTGGGGGTTAGGTTAAAACAGGCGTGTTATTAAGTTGGAGTGAAACTTTTGTTTTTTGTTTTTAATCCAATACCACGCAAAAGGTGCCTTACAGGATAAAAATAAACACTAATTTTTTTTTTTATTTCTGACAATATCTTCTGCCTCCCCAACGCTTTTGAAAACTACCAAAATGTGAAATTTGTTGTCGAACATGTTTTTTGACTAAATTTTTGGCTAAAAACCATACTTTGAATTTTATTCATATATATATATATTTTTCAAAATTCAATACCGCACAAAAGCTAGCTACCTTATGTGATAGTTATTAACTCTGTATTTTATTTTTTACATTGATTGACAATATCGTCTGCATCCCCAACGCCTTCGAAAATTAGGAAAATGTGAAATTTTTTACCAAACATTTAAAAAAAAATTTTTATTCACTTTAACTTTTTAATTGCACAAGATGTTCACAGTGAACATCTTGTGCAATTAAAAAATAAAAATGAATAAAGTTTAAAACATGGTTTTTAGTCAAAGGTTTGTTATTTTTCATAATTTTCAAAGGTTTTGGAGAGGCAAAAGATATTGTCAGAAATGAAAAAAAAAATACAGTGTGTATTTTTATCATATAAGGCACCTTTTGCGTGGTATTGGATTAAAAAACAAAACAAAAATTGTTGGTTCACTCCACCCTAGTGATTATGAAGACGAAAGTTGGGAAATAAACGCGATTGTTGATGAATATGACGCCATTCACGAGGAAGGATGAGATTCGATACTTGGACCCGAATTGAATTTTGAAAGAAACCCTCCTTCCCTTCTCGCTACGATTTACCACTGACAAAATGATGAAAATGAAGAAATTGGCGACGTTCGCAAACGCCGGCTGAAACCTTGGATTTGATAATTTTGAGCAGTGAGTGTGTTGAAAAGTTTATGAGGCTGAACTTAGAAATACATGTTGGGACAGTAACAGGGTTTTTTTACACACGGTGACGTAGCGTAAGAAGCGCGATCCTGTGCTGTTTTCATAAACTAGCACGGGAACTTGCAAACGGCCACTGCTGTGATGATGCCGGGTGGAACCAGACATGCACACTCGAGAATACAGGATTAAAAAAAAAAAAACGGTTGGCCGGGAATTAAAGCATTGGCCTTCTTAAACCACCGAACAGAGCGAACAAAACGCACTACTGTTGGTGACAGTCCGGCTCATTCCCTACTGATAGCAGTGTTGAGGCGGCGTGATTGACGTCAATCATCGTCAGCGATGAATCTCGTTTCCGGCAAAATTGTTACCTCGTTAGCCAAGCCTGGTCAAATCCATTAGCAACGTCTGATCGCAATGAAGGTATGATGGAGTGATGGGTCTGCTGAGCTTGCTGAGTTTGCTGAGCTGTGATTGTAGTTGGGAGGTACTGATCACTGCGCAACATCGCTGCGCACGAGCGACGTCAAGTTTGGAGCCAAACCCTCTCTAACAGTGGTGCGTTCTGTTCGGTGGTTTAGGAAGGTACTGCTTGCCGCCTGTAAGGCTAGGGCAGGGAAATGATTTACTCTTAAAACCGTAAAGGCTTTATGACTAAAATATAACTTCTCTGGAAACGACGTAAATCTGATATTATTGTGTGTGCGGTGTATCTTGAAGTCCTGCAAGTATTTTGTGAGCGGCTACGTCTTCCTGGATGGGGTGGCTTTAATCGATGGCCGCCATTGTTTTTGTAACCATCTTGGATATCAACAAGGCACTCTGCCACTGAAAACGTACACTCGATTATCTGTGTTCGTTCTGCGGCGAACTCAAGATAGGCCGCGGACACTATAGGGCGCGTTTACTCAACGTCTGGCCTTTCCATTCTCGCAGCTATCCACCATGGCGGCGGTTTTAACTCTGCCAGCTCGCAACGAAACGAGTCAATAATTCAGTTAGAAGCGATTTGGAAAATTGTTTCGTCAGAAGGAATTCTTTATCTTACTGTCGCGAATTATAATACTGCAAGCATTTGTTCAAACGATGCCGGATTTTGTTAAGCCAGAAAGCGTGCTACCATGGTAACGACGCCCTTGCCATCGCGATTAAATACTAGGTGCGAGAATGGAAAGAAGCCGTTAAAGTTTTATTACAATGTTTTAAATCCGCAGTGATTGTAATTAATACTTCTTTAGTAAAAACTTAAAATTTATAGAATATTGTACTTAATTAATTAAAATCGAAGCTTGAATGAAACTTAAGTCTAAGTCTCAAATTTAAACTCCAGCAGCACTTATTTGCTTGTGCTTTAGATTCATTAGAAAATAATAAGAATAATAAATAATTTTCCCTTTCCTCAAGAGGCTACAAGTAGGGTCCTCTTTAAATTCTAAATTTAACGCATATATTAAGAGTGGGTTGTTAAGAGTGGGATGTAATACTAAGAGTGGGTTGTTTTACCAACCACTTATGGCTCATCCAATTTATACGTTAAAACTCACTAAAATGTTGATAAAAAATTTTAAAATGACAAAATGCCGGTAGTTTCCTAAAAATGGCTAAATAGAATATCCATGTACAGTTACGGTAAAAAAAACCGCCCTTTTTTGTTATATCGAGGGTCGTAATAACAACCATGGAGAAATTCAGTTATCTCAAAAATTACTGGACGGATTTTCATGAAACAACGACTGAAATACTTATTAGGTTGTCTATTGTATTTCTACCCTTATTAAAAACTATGTTAACTGACTGAAAATAATTGGCCGAGCGAGAAAAACTTAATGATAACCGGTATCTTGAAAACTGGTGGATGGATTTTCATGAAACAAACACTGAATTGCATATTATATTTTGTTGCTTAACATTGCACGTCGTACGTATACAAATATAGCATATATCATAACAATTAATCCAGTTTGGGTTTTATACAATTCTTTCCAGTAGTTTATGAGATATATTATTAGTTATCAACTCGTGTTGCTCACTCGGCCAGTTATATTAGGATACTTACCATTTCATGTAATACGCATAGAAATATAGCTGATATCACAATACGCAACCCAGTTTTTGTTTCATTCAATTCTGCCCAGTAGTTTTCGAAATATCAACATTTTCGTTCAGAGTCACATACATTAATCCTCCACTCTTCCGTATAACGAAGGCATTTTTTTTGACCGGAACTGTATGTTGAAATTTCGTCAAGAGTTTTTTGTAAATTTGGTTAAAAGTTCAGTGCTCTGGTCGCTTCAAGTGTGGACGTATAGGTCCACCTAGTCTAAGAACCTTTTAACAGAAACAACCGAATAAGAAGACACAACTTTCTCATTCGGTTCTTGAAGGAATCAAACTTAAAGGTTCGGGTACGGACGCACACAGAACATCGAAGGCAAAAGTAACACTCCTTCAACCCAAAGTTTGACCTTGGATCATCAACTCTCTTCAATATGGACGATTCACCTACCTTCACGGCCACACACAGCCCGTGCGCCAGATACTGTTAGGAGACTGGCAACGCGACCTTGCGTCATGGGCGATCGAAACTATTTCCGAATCTTTCCCCCGGTTTTCCCGTTTAACTCTCGTTACTCGCGTGACAAGAGTGAGGTTGACTAAGGTGAACACGCCACTGACAGATTCTGTGGTGACGTTGCTATTGCCGCTGCAGAAGGTCGGAACGCACTCGACCTTACAGGTAGCCTACGTTAATCGTCCATCGCGAAGAGAGTTGTTAGTCCATGCAAGGTTTGACCACCTTGAGCCCTCCACTTGCAGTAAAAACAATGACCCGGGTAATGAAGAAACTTAAAGGACGACCACGAAACGAGGTGGCAACAGCAAAACTTGGCCGGTGATGAGTTCAGTATTTGGGGAAGATCCGCCAATGAAGTTACCCAGCGGGTTAAATGTTTGACCAGGAGTGAGCCTGATACGGTTTTAGGGGCTGGTCATTATTATTGCCGGTTGGGGGGGGGGGGGGGCAGGGGGGGGGAAATTGGGGGTTATACATTTTCCAGTTCTCGTGTCCAGAGGGTGGGTCACACAAAAAAATTGACCAAACTGGAAGAAAAAGTCATTTTTGAACCTCAAAAATGGCACTTACAGCAGTAAAAATTAAAAAGCACAGCGTGAGGGACCGTCGTGAGCCGTGGCGAAACATGGAAAAACACAGAATAAAAATGCGCAAGAAAAAGCAAACTACAAAAGACACACAATGATAGAATCAAGAAGATCAAGCATGGGCGAAAAAAACTCACAGAATTGGAAACAAAAAAGGTGACAAAAAGATCACAAATCAGGAATCAAAAGTTCAAAGAAAAACTCGGCAGAGCAAGCACGCAATCAGAGGCAATCAACAGCAAACAAAAACATCTCAATTCCACCCAAACGTCACTCTCATCCAACCAGGGCTTCAGTTTTTTTTTTTATTAAAAGTTGCATTATGGGGAACGACACGTAAACTGAGCCAGTAAAACAGTTTAGCACAAATAAATTTCAAACGTTGTTTTCCAAAATGATTATTAACTTTTGGCAAAAGCAGTCGAAAATTTTGTTATCGGAAAGATTGTCAGGTGTCAGTTGGGTAATGACATGTTTGCCTAAGTATAAAGCTACAAGCTCAGTTGGGGGGTGGGGGGAGGAGGAAATTGGGGGTTATAAATTTTCCAGGTCTCGTCCAGAGGGTGGGTCACAAAAAAACATTGACCAAACTGGAAGAAAAAGTCACTTTTGAACCTTAAAAATGACACTTAACAGCAGTCGAAAATTTTGTATCGGAAAAATTGTCAGGTGTCAGTTGGGTAATGACATTTTTGCCTAAGTATATAAAGCTACAAAGTAAGAAAAAATAAATTGAACAGGTAGAATTTCCCATCTTTTAAATAAAGGAGGTGAATGCTCAGTTGGGCTAGCAAATGACATGATACGAACCAACTTCTTTTACAATACACATAGCGGCTTCAAAACAGTAATGTAGGTCAGCCCCCATTTTATTTAGAATGCTCGAATAATTTGTCCACTTAGTGACGGACTAGTGCTTCCACTGCAGCGAATTTTTGCCTTTTTAGGGAAAAAGTGCCCTTCGAAGAGAAAAAAATATGTTAAAAAGGGAAAAAGTGGTGAAATTCTGTGTTTTATTTGCAAAGTGCCATTTTCTCTAGGGACTCGCTATCTTCTCTCCATCCAGACCCACTGTCTCGAAACCAGGCCCGGACTGGCTCAATTCT
>JAHWFP010038883.1:15772-29283 GCA_023313725.1 Lithobius niger
TCCCCCCCCCCCCCACTGCTCTTTTGTAGCATTCAGTTGAATCGGTCATTACAAGATTAAACACATGAGCATTGCAATGAACAAATATTAAAAAAAATAAACAAAAAGAGGGGGTGCTGGCCCACTGGGCGATCGTCCCCCAGCCCCCCCCCCCCCCTACCCAGTCCGGGCCTGCTCGAAACTTACCGACGCTAAGTCCACATGCTTTTACACCTAACAAACGCGTGTTAATATTTTAAACTCGTACCTAACCAGTGTTTATGTCGTCTGTTGCTGGCTTATTAATGCTAAAATCACGAAAATTGTGGCAGGACTCCTTTTTACAGGTCCATTCGCATTCTTCTCTTCTAGCAGGAATGGCAGGAGGACTAGTTTATCAAGTAGTCGTTTCAACTTTATTTTCAATTGTAGTTGGCGGTACCTGTGCCATCAAAATGGGCCCTTCATTTTTTTTTTAAAGTTAGGAAAAGGTAAAAATTAGTGGTATAATGCAGGGAAATTAAATGAGTCAAAAAAAGGGATTTCTTTTGGCAATTGTGGAGTTAAGCAAACCACTCCAAATCACTCAATTTTTTTTACTAATCGACACATATCCTTTCACCAAATCACATTACAAAACCGGGGGAAAAACTGTTTTAAGGTGTAAAAAAAAACATTGAAAACACGTAAAACAAAAGTTACGGTCCTGTTGAAGCGCCGGCCATATCGCAGGAAACAGAGTAACACGAGAACCAGATTTGTATCGCAATGAAAGGAGACGGAAATAACCTAACCTAACCTAACAAACCTTACCTACCTAACCTAACCTACCTAACCTAACCTAACCTAAAAAAAAAAATAACGACAAAAAAACGTAGACAGCATAGTTTGGAACATTACTTTCCGTTTTCGCGATGCCAACTTTTAGTGCTACTCTGAATCCCGGAACATGGCCGCCGCTTTACACGGCCGGGCCCACCGTGTTACGTGATTAAAAAACGTGTTTGGAGAGCTAAAAAACGTGTTTACATAACCAAAAAAACATTTCCCCCCATTTTTGTAACGTGAAATGAGAAGAGGATGAAGATTTAGGACGGTACGCACCAAAATTGATCGATTTATCGTGGTTCGCTTAAACTCCACAATTACTTTTTTTTTTTTTTTTGCACAGGGAAAAAAGGGGAAATTTTGTCTTTATTCAGGGAATTTCTGTAAGTGAGGAGTGGAAGCACTGTGACGGACAGTCGGACACATGGTTGAGATTTTCTGTTCGAAAAAGGCTGAGTTTTGGGGGATCGAAAATTCAATGCGAGTAGAGCAATAAAGCGCGTAGCCCGAACCGGAGTTTTGGAAGAGGAGATTCCGGTGGAACACGTCGCTCGGTGCCGGGTCGTAGGCATATCAGCGTGTAGGCTACGACGTGAGTCTGTTTTATATGAGTGAAAGCCCCCATGAACGGCAAGCTCTGCCACGCGTGTGGGATGCGGGGCGAATCCAAGATTCGACATAGCGTGGTTGGTCATAGTTGTGGGCTCCTGCGTGTGACGTACACCACATGTACTTTGCCACCACGTCAATGCTGCGGTCTAGAGGCACAATCCACTAGAATGGATTGCAGAATTAGATCGGAAAGAAGGAATGAGTAAACGAAGCAAGCAGTCTGCATTAAAGACTGGCCTTGTGAGGATACACAATACACTAGTCCGAGAAAGAAAGAAAAGACAACTGCCACGACTGGGACTCGAACCCACGACTTCCCGTTTACTATCCGGGCGCTCTAATCACTGCGCTACCGGGGCGGGTTTTTGGTCCCCGGTAGCGCAGTGGTTAGAGCGCCCGGCTAGTAAACGGGAATTCCTGGGTTCGAGTCCCAGTCGGGGCAGTTGTCTTTTCTTTCTTTCTCAGACTAGTGTATTGTGTATCCTCACAAGGCCAGTCTTTAATGCAGACTGCTTTCTTCGTTTGCTCTTCACCTTGTGATTTCTTATTTATTTAGAAGGAATTAGGTAGAATGTTTCGAATGCATGTGAAAGTAGGTGGTGTGCCGAGCCGATCCCGAGCCGAGCGCTAAAAAGCTGCTGAGTAGAACCAAGCCCCTTTATTAATCACCACTCGCTAAATGCCATGCAAGCTTCGAAAAACAACACATCTTTGCAAATGCATAGACAAAAAGTAGTTAATCTGCAGGAATTAACTGAAAACTTAGTTCTTGTTGAATTCTGTGGTAGCTGTTCAACTTTCGTGCAGCAGGAACTATATCGACCATGGCATCGACTGGAAATGAGTTGTTAGCAGAATGAAGCTCGGGTTCAAGGTCCATCGGCCCCAAGATCGCGTGCCAAGACGAAACGCGAGCCACGCCTCGGCTAAATGGACGTATTTGCTCGGTATACCGAACATCACCCGATTATGCTCTGCTCGGCGAGAATCGGCTCTGCAGCTTGGAAACGGTACCTTAATGTCAACATTAAAATACCCGTAAATCACTCGAGTGAATGAACCAATAAACCATCATTTGACACCAATGACACTTTAATCCACACGCTATTCCTGAATTTCAGCTGAACGTTCGAACACTATTCTTTTTTTTCCCACCCCGCCACGAGACACCCCGGGGGGGGGGGGCCAAGGAACCTAAACTGGGAACCACAGTCTGGCAGCAGTGAAAGAAATTGTGTAACCAGGTGGGAGCGCCGTATTAACTCCCAGACTACTGTCTGCTGAGTAGTTGCTGGTGGCCCCTGGCACGTGGCAACCAGCATAGAAGATCAACAGTGACTTTGGAGGGGCAAGTGTCCTGTATTCTATTGCACAGAGAGGACTGTGTTGTGATTTTTTTTTGCTCAGAACTGTTGCCTCACAGAGAGGACTGTGCTGCGTATTGTAGTGCTTTGCGCATAGGTTATTGTGATGAGTGTGTTTAACTTTGCTGACAGGACTGTGAGACGTTTAGCGATGCCGAACGTGGCTGAGGGGACCAACTACGGACAGAAGTTGCCGTGACAACGAGTGCCCTGTAAAAAGGAGTACTGAGCTGGATTTGGAAGTGAAAGCCAAGGGCATTTCAACATGTCAATGTACGGTTGTGCCTTGTTCTGTTCCTACGAGATGTTTCGAATACAGTCAACTTCGTGGGAGTGTAGGACGATGCCTTGCCGAAAAAAAAAAAAGAAATTTATGGCTAGCTATACTATTTGCAAGCATGTGTGCGGCATGCATGTGGACTTCTGTGAAGACCAATCGAAAAGGAAGTGTTCATATATTTCTTCGTGTATCATTGCTGTAAGCAATTTGTAAATAGTCGTCCAGAAGTAAAGTGCACATATAGAGGCGAAATCAGCGAATTCGGTGGACGTCTGACAATTTAAGCTGAAATTGCCAACCCGTTTGGTGGCGTTTTCTATCAAACAAGAGAAGGTAGAGAACTTTGTATATAGCACCATCACCACTGAATTGAACCGTAAAATATAATGCGGCAGTCTATGCCTGAAGAACATCGAGAATTTGTATATCGTTTTAAATTAGTTTTTTTTTAGGTATTTTTATTACGTTTGTGCACGCTTGGAAGCAAGTTTGTTTGATTTGTAGTTTTGAAAGAAAAGGGTTATACAGTTGCTTTGTCACAAACACGTTCCTTGAAACTTTGCTACTGGTTTTAAGAGAAGTTGAATAAACGGCATGTTTTTGAGTGTCTCGACTTTTAGGGTGTTTCACTTGCTGGCAAAAACTTAGGGGAAAGAGGTGTAACGTACCGTTACATAGCCACTGAATAGCAGCGTGGCCTCTAATCGGTCCGTGCCTGTAAACTGTTGCTAGGTATAAATCGCCTGCCAATGTTCCATGTGGATCGTCGATTACGTCAGGGTTCGGGGATTACTCCCCCCCCCCTCACCCCTTGTTTGGCACGTAAATACCAGATCCGTGCGAGGGGTCTTCAGTAGTTCTTGGACGTCAGAACGTCTGACACTAAGAGCATGGGATAAGACCTAAAAAGCAGGGATCGTGCCCTAATTTGTGTGACACTTGTCCCAAAACCCCTAGACTTGTCGACATCCACTCAATAACCCGAGAAAAGCGATTTTTTTTTTCGTCCTCATTCTCAAGTGTTACACATAATTGCCCAAAAAAGTTTATGCTATTGTGCTTGGTGACATCGAATTGCACAATGAAGCTTACAAACACAACATAAACTGAAATAAGGTAGAAATGTGGTGTTGACTAGGGTATCCAATCCCAAGATTGAAAATGGATTACAATCACGTAAAGTAGTTCACTACTTTGATATAACGTTGAATTAAAGGCACACCCTGCCTGCCTTATAACATTCCGCGTGCCAAATTACAGCTACGCGCAGATCATCATCCGAGCAATTACAGTGCCAAGGTCGGCTGGGGTGGTAGCTGCGTTACTCGCATAGCTGCTGTTTCGGTTGGCTTTGTGAATAGTACACGAGACAGAATCAAGTCAACGATTGTGTCGTCACAAACCGGAATGATTCTCGTATTTTAAATCACAATTCATAATTTTCTAGGCTAGTGTCTGATAATTTTGCTTCGGCGATCTATTGGAATAATTAATTTTAATTTTTACCGTATTAGTCTATTAGATTTTAGAACTCATGGTAATTATTAGAAAATTAGTAGATGTACACACAGAGATGAAACGTCATGATCGCGCAATGCATCATTTAGTGACGGGTCGTTAGTAAATAAAGTTCCATTATATTCAACAGAAAATCTCCTAGACGCCACATTTAAAAAAGGATTTTTAGCAAGGGAAAGACTAACGGTAAGGAACTACACCTTGGGAACTACACCTGTACTTGATGTGGAGGATCGAGAAAAATGGCGCTGGGAGGCATATCCCTTTAACGATGGGGACCTCGGTGTCTACTTAAATTTCGATTTAAAGTCAACAAATCATTGCGACATCAATGGCAACCGTCTTTTTGCCATTGTAAATCAGTGTTTTTTTTGGGGTTTGGGAGCGTGCCCATTAGGGTGTGGACATTTTGAGTTTTTGTGAGACCACTGCTCGAATACGCAAGTCAATTGTGGTCACCCTCACTCTTGGGAGACATTGATACAAGGTAGAAAGGGTACAACCCAAATTTACAACGAGCCTACTTGGCTTGCGAAATTTACCGTCTGATGTAGGTCTTGCGAGAAGCGGTTAACATCCCTTGAACTTCTCAGATTACACGCTGACCTTTTTTAACCTTCCAGATTGTTCATGGCTTCTTGTCGACGACTTGCCTTTTTTTTTTGTTCAATTCACAGCGTGTAAAACGACCCGGGGACACGCGTTTAAATTGGAAATACCATCAGCAAGCTTACAGTGTAGAAAATTTTGTATTTCAGTCTGATGGTGTCAGGGTGGAACTCTTTGCCGAAAAGGCTGTTTCCGCCCATTGCCCTCAGCTCTTTAAGACCTTATTAAAGGAGGTTTGTCTTCAAAAGTTCCTGAGGAGACCAACCTGCATTTCACACGTAAAGGTAGGGAACAGTGTAAGTGGCACCAGCGCTTCTGAAATCCCGACCAATTTTTTTTGTTCAAACTTGATTTATTTAATTTATTAATTTAGGACGCTAAAAATTAATTAAGTGGTTCTCGGAAGTGGTACCAAAAAACACTGATGCGAGCGGGCGGTGTTTTTTTTTTACGTTTTATTCGAGATTTTTAAGATGCGGGCGATGGATTTTTTTTTTACCAAAGAAAACAAAATCAGTAGCTTATATTTTGTTGTGGAGTACAATATCTATGTTGTAAAGTCAGAATCATCATCCAGAAGTTACACATTTGCTAAAAATCATTCTTTAAATCCAAGTTTTTAGTTGTGACCTGCCTCTGAACGATACTTATATTCGTTTCCAGGGAATCATGTGTGTGTGGAGCAAAGAGCTGATGAGGTCATCGGCTCCAGGATATGTTTGGTGAAAGTGCTGATGCGTGATTGGTACTTTATTCCATGCGGTAAGAAAAGAAAAAAAACCACCCGTGCGCTCTTGAGAACCACTTAATTCATTTTTAGTGGCCTATAATTTAATTACAAAATTGGAATCCTTGACTTCAACACAAAACAGTAAACTGTGGACTCTTTCCCTTCAATCTGTTAATTGCTTCTGCTGACGATCCCCCCCCCCCCCCCCGATATAATGAACTAAAATTAATTAATACCGATTAATACCAGTCGATGTGAACAAACATCCTCCGTAGCATCCGGGGACTGCAGTGACGCCTATAAACTGCAGTTGACGGATGCTACGACGGCTGTTTGGTATATTCTAACTTCAGTTTCATTTCTCTCCATTTAACGCTTAGCGTTGACGCCACCGGGGGTCGTTAGTTTATCATATTTTTTCACTTCATGCGTTTGCGTTTTTTTCCCCACTTACTTTAGCACACAAATGTAGATATTTTCACATTTTCATCAACTTTTTTCACACATTTTTTTGAATAAGCTTATTTCCGAAGCACGAAAACACATTCAATGGCACAAAATGGCGTGCACGCTGCATTTTGGGTATCGCCTCGAACAGATGAACAGCGACAGTCCTGCAATGCAAGTCACACCACCATCTGACTGACAAAACAAATAATAACCTGGATCACTCCTCGAACCGAATTTTATCTTCATTCAACCATAGCGGAGTTCGTTGCACGACGCAATTTTTGTTATAAAAAAATCGAAAATTTCATTATTTTTTTTTTTTTACCAATTTGGTCAATTTTTTACATTTTTTCACAATTTAATGCAGAGCTCAAATGTACACATTTTTACAAATTTTTTCACTTGTTGACAACACTGCACTAGTCGATCCAAATAATTTAAACTTTTGGCATGAAAAGTACCAAAAGAAAATCTTTCCCACTCTAGCACGACCGTCTCATAAACAAAAGGTCCCTGGTTCATTCCTGGCCTCTCCCCACCCCTGTTTTTTTCGGGAAGAGAATGGCCCCGGAAATACACTCGTGCTCGTGTTGATTGTAGCATATAAAAGATCATAAACATTTTCTGGTAAAATTGTCCTTTCCGTCCCGAAATAACCTCCGCAATTGAAAAGGATGTTAATTCGAGAATTTCGTTTTTTTTTTTAATTTTTTTTTTTTTTAATCACTAAGAGTCATGAAAAAACATCCCGAAATTTCGGGGATAATTTCGGGACCCAAGAATTGAGAACAACAGTCTCAAAATGCCAGGGTTCCATCTTCTACACCCGGAATTGGTCGCCACATTAACTTCCTTGACATATTCCGTTTGTAATTATAAATGTCGGCTCTCCTGCGCAGCATACACGTTTCACAAGAAGCCTGTATTGTGAGGAGCTTTTGGGTACGTGCTTCGAAAGGAAGAAAAATGGTGATGATTCATCATTTTATTGCCATTTTCTGGTTGCAAATAAAACAATTAATGAAGCAGACAGTATACCCATTAAACGATGGTCTTGTGACGTCACTAATCAAAGAAAAAATAAGAGCTCAACTGCCTCGCTTTAAAAAAATAATCCCTACTGTTCTTACCGTAAAATTCAAACATTAAGGTAAACAAGATCATCGGTACATTATAAGTTGCATCGTACATTTAAGTTCCCCCCCCCCCCCCCAGGCTCACATTTCGTCTGTCACGTCCAACAACATTTCCTATTTTAACATTGTATCCATTCTCGGGCATTAACTCAACTATCCGAACTCGATAGTTTACGGATATTATACCACACGCCGTGGCTGTTTGCTGTGACGTGCATATCACGTGACTGGGCTAGTCCAATCAGACGGCCAAACAGCCGTTGTTCTCGTTCGTCATTGGCTAACTCGTGGTGACGTCACGGCAAACAGCCATTGCGCGTGGTTTAGAGGCATCACAAAAGAACAAGGTAACCGACAAAACGGCAAATGAAAGTAGTTCGAAAGCATCATAGAACGTGCAACAATACGCACAATTTGACGATCATCTCGTAGCTGCTGCTGTAGGGGGGTTTAGTTACGGGCGACCCGGGTTCGATTCCCGGCCGATGCACCATTTTGTAGAGAGTTTTGATTCAATGCTATTAGACGTTTAGTGATAGATTTACGATATTAGCGCTCGCCAACCATTATAAAACCTTGATCTAAATTACCTAATGGTATGTGATTAAATAACTGAAAGGTTTGGGCGTGATAGCTTAAGTTGGGACGTTGTGGGGGGGGGGGGGGGAGAAAAGAGGACAAATTTCTAATTATAATGCCATGTAAACTTATATTTTCCGCAGCAAGAAATGGAATGGTTGGGTTTGGGAGTAAATACAATCGTTGTCTAACTGTTGAGTTATACAATGGGTTGGCAAGGCAATCGAAATTGTTGTTGCTATGTGATACTAATTGTTTGCCGTAATATACATGTATAGTTGGCATGCAACAGTGAATTTCTTGGAGGCAGGCAAATCGAGAGAAAGATCTAGTTTACAAGGCCAACTGCGGTACTGCGGCAAGTAAAAATTATCGACCAATTGCTTCGAAACTTGTCCCATGGAAAATGGAACAGATTATTAGAAAAACTACGTTTGATTTTATTAACGTGACCTGCTTTCGAATGGTTAATTTGACTTTTGTCCCGGCCGTTCTACCACTCTTCTTCTCTTACCAATTTTAGATTAATAAACCTTTTATGACGATCATGGAATGCCTTTTGACGTCATCTTCATTGACTATGCCAAAGCCTTTGAATCCGTAATACATGGTTCTCTTTAAAATTGTTCTTTAAATAAGTTCTCTTTAAACTTGAACCGGCATGGGTTTCGGGACAAGCTATACTGACCTGGCTAAAGGATTTTCTCATAATGAGAAGTCGGTGGCTCACCATCGGTAACAACAGCTGAAGCCTGCTCCCAATAAGCAGTGCTGTGCCCCAGGGGTCGGTCCTTGGGCCACTACTATTAATTATTTTCCTTAATGATCTCGTGATTAAAACCAGCGACGCAAATCTTAACAAATATGCTGACGATGTCACGGACCCAGTTTGGAAAATGTGGATAAAAGCAGTTCATTTGAACTTGACTTTGCTGTAAGCTGGTTGATTGGTGACTTGCATGGCAATTACCCTTTTCCGCCAACAAATGAAGTATTTTCCACATTGGGAACCAAAACCATCTCCTGGATTACTCCGTTTCCTGGTAAAATTTTCCTTCACAATACTTTGGTAAAAAAACAAAACTAGGTGTCTGGGTTTGTACGGATTCAAAATTTAATTTACACTGCACCAACATTTTTAAGACTGCAAATCAACGGGTTGCATTAATCAAGCGATCATTTTACACCTGGAGATAAATGGACACCCACCAGTTTTTAAGGTATTCGTAAGACCAACTTTAGAGTACACCAGCTCGGTATGGTCACCTTATTATTTTATTTGTATTAGTTTACGCTGCACGAATATTGTTAAGACTGAAAATCAACGGGCGACATTAATCAAGCGATTATTTACATCTGGAGATAAAAGGATACTTACAAGGGGCTTTTGAGGTATTCGTTAAGACCAAGTTCAGAGTACAAGGCCGGTATCGTCACTATCATTAGGTAGTATTGACCTGGTCGATGGATGGAGTCCAGCATCACTTTTTCGGCAAATTGTCGCAGCATCATCCCACAGCAACAGCAGAAACCACACAAGGAGAATAATTGTATTTTTCCATCTTATCCATTGTATCTCCTGTTGGCGGAAGTCGGTAAACTACTAAAGACAAAAGGTTGCTCAGGTTCAAGCGCGCAAAAAAAAATGATGTCATATCATGTTTCATTGGCAAACAATTGCTGTTGTGTACCGCGGAAATACGATCTACTGGAAAGGAGAGGATTGGATGTTCACATTTACCGTTAATCCTCTGGAGAAAAGGAAATTAATGGAGTAGTGTTTAGATAACAGGAGTATGCGGGAAGTTGAATGGCCCCGTTTTTTTGTTGTTTTTTTGGGGGGGGGATGGCGGTGAGCAAACGGTACCGCCGGTCGCTTTAGGGCAAAGGTAAATGTAAGCTGTTGTTAGAACATTGAACGATTTGATTTTCTACGTGTCTTTCAGCGTTTCGTGGGGAGATGAGGTCTAAATGCTGGCTGCAGGAATTGTCAGGAGGGATATAAAGGAAAGCCAGTAAGGGTCGACGGAGTGTCCATGGTAATATTACCTCCCGTTCCGTCTTTCATTCTCGATCGCGATTAGGGGTGCCCATCTTCCCCCCAAAACTATGAGGAGTCCCCCTATTTTTAATCCCTCCTTCTAACTTTAGGAAAAAAATTGTATACTTCGTAGCATGGTGCATGATTATTTGGGTGCCACCTAATCATGTTATGAAATACACCGTTTTTGTTTTTATTTGCAAAGGGGGGGGGGGGTAGAGAAATTGAACGATTATAAAAATATGAATATGGGACACGACACAGTTGACCAGCAAGCAATTACAATTATATTTATTTATTGTGTCATGTCGGAGGTTTATTTTAATTGTTAAATTTTTATTTTAAAGCTGTAGCCTAAATAACTTTTAAATTTCAGGCAAAATTTGGAATTTGGAAATTGTTTATTGTTGCTGCAGATGAGCTTTGGCATTGTTCGTATTGTGGTGGTGGTGGTATTGATAATAATACCAACCAACTTCTCGCGTTTACGACTGGCTGCCCTATCGGCTGGATAACTTTATTCTCCTTCCCCCCCCCCCCCCCCCCAGCCAATAGTAGGCCAACCAGTCATAAAACCTTTTTTTGGGGGCGGGGGAAGAGGTAACTTCGTCCACTCCTCATTCCCCCCCCCCCCCCCCAAAAAAAAAAATAAAAAAAACAATAGGCCAGTCAGCTGTAATGTTTTTGGTCGAGGGGGGAGGGAATTCGCCCCTCCCCCAAAAATGGCAACGAGGGGATGCTCCTCATGTTCCGTCCCCCTATTCGATCAAATATGGAACGACTGTTCATAAATGATTTTAGGAATAACCCAAGTTAAAAATACGTTGTGAGGTTTTTACCTAACAGGTAGGCGTGAAACATGCCACTCGTGCTACAGTTATACCTGCCATGCTGTAACGCGACATGCAACAGCATTCCATGACCGTGAAACAAGGAAGGAGATGGCTTCTTCAAGTCAAGGCCAACTGTGTTAGAAATCAGGTGGACCAACCCCAGTTCACACACGTGCCGGAAAGCTGACGCCTTGTAGCGTACGTAGCTTTGGTAAATTAGGATTCTGGAAATGTTTAACAACTTGGTTGGGAGGGGGAGGGGCAAGACTCGCAGGCCCTTTTCTCAGACGACCTTGCGACTTACGTATGGAATATGAAGCGATAATTACAACATGGTCAGTCCCATGTCCTATGGATGCGTATGCATTTATAAGCTCAGACTTTTATTATTTATTTATTTATTTTATTTCATTTGTGCGACATCCACTACACACAAGCATACCCACCACGAGTTCAAGTGGTGTGTGGTTTCATCGGTTTTACTCATTTTCATTGCTGTAGTTTTTACAGAACTACAAATTCAGTCATCATGCTACACTACTGTGATCTGCCGGCCGAATGTGATGACGAACATGCCTCCGTCGCTTAGCAATGTCCAGATATGTCGCATCATGTCGGCCACGTTGTCTACCCGCCTAATATTGTTATACGTCAGGTCCTAGAGTTTAGTGGCCATGATTGTTCATGAAGCAAAAAGGAATGATTCAACTGATTCAGTGTATTCTAGCGTTCCACCGTGTCACGTGATTTCTCTCGACCATTTAACTTGTCATCAATATATTTCCTGGCCTTCTTTTTGGCCCTTTTTAGGCCTCTAGGCCCTATCTCCTCGCTACGGCGCCAGCATTTATCGGTTCAGAAAAGCAAAAACGGCACTTATTTTTCAAAAGGGACAAAAAGGGCATTTTTCATAAAAAGGGCAGGGGCAATAACCCCCCCCCCCCCCGACCCCTACTCCCACCCCTGCACGCTTCTGTATGGCAGTGTTGCTGATACATTAAGTGATCCATTTACAAACTTCTAAGAATTTTGAATGATTGATTTTGGGAATTTTACTAATTTTATTTCTTACGCAGCTAATATTTCGGCTGCTACCTTGTGTTTTACTGTCTACCATTCTAACTTAAATTACTATACGACCAAAAAAGGTAAAGGTTTGAATTGTGCTGAATGAGCGTGTGACCACTTAAGAGGGTATTTATTGTTCGTCGTTACGTAGCCTTTTCCAGAAAGTTTCCAAAAGTTTTCCTCTCATGAAAAAAAGTCATTGCTTTTGAAAAATGATTATTTCAAAGTAGGTTGAAAGCTTTTTGTCGTTAGCCATTGCGGCGTTGCAAAATCACGGGTGAACAAACGAAACATTCTCCAAAAAATTTTAGTTAAAAAAAAAAAGAATGCAAACGTCGCAAATTCGACGCAATCTTGCAACATTTCAAGGAATTTTTTTTTGTAGCGTGCATATTTTTTTGTTTGCATTTTAAGCTGAATTTTGAGGTTTTTTTTTTTACGTTTCTACGTTCTGGTGCTGTTGTTAAGGAGCGAATTCATGTAGATTAAATATAAAAAAATAATAAAAAAAAAAAAAATAAAAATCTTTCTCTTTTTTCCGTGTTAAAAAAATTTGAAATTTACAGCGCTCTAGAAACGTACATTGAAGAAAGGAACGAATGCATCTAGGTAAAAACACGTAAAAAAATAATAAAAATCTACGGAAGTTAAAAGATGACAACTAAAGCCACGCGGTTGGTCCGGAGTGCTTGAAAATACGAAAAGAAAGAAAGAAAAATAGCGACGTTAATCGCATTTTTACGGCACACATAAACCGGAGAAATGTGTTTTGAATGACGGAAGCGCTCCAGTTGCCAGCTTTTGTCGACAACCGTTTTCCCGTGTCTTGCGAATTTAATGCTTTTTTTTTTTAATTTTTTTTATCATTATTGCAATAATTTTTTTATGCTGTCGTCACTGAATATGGAAATGCATAAAATAAAAATGTTATGTACGAACGACTTGCTCCGAAATTCGCATCACCTCCACTGAGGGAAAAAAAAAACCACTTCAAACACGCCAGGTGTTGACGGAATAGAACCCAAGTCGAAAAGTTGTTCCATTTTTGAAATATTATTGTAGGACTTAGAAAAGGAATTTTAGGGCCAGGTTCGTCGTCGGTGGAAGAACTCAAAATGTGAGAAGATAGCATTGCTTGTGCATTAACGTAGGTCGATTGACGACAGCTGCGCCGCCGTTAGTTACAGGTGGTGCTGCAGCGGTGACAAATTGAACTAAAATAAAATGTGCGCGTACAAATTAATGAAAGTGCTTGTACAGTTCTTAAAATTGCATAATACTGAATCGATAACGTAGATCGTGCGAGATGTCGCGTCATAATACCCTGATCTGACTTAATTTACCGGTTGCCTGTGCATATAGCATTCAAATTACGCTTCAGGCAGTAAACCACACAACCGAATAAACCACGCTCTCCGAGGTTGGTTCCTGAGGGGTACAGGGGGCTAACACTGCAAACGAATCGACTATCGACCAATCAGAAA